>WOVY01001221.1:0-227527 GCA_013436015.1 Rhipicephalus annulatus
AAACTTTATTAGAGAGAGAGAGGAAACTTTATTAGAACTTGGCCGGCAGCTTGGTCTTGGTGGCCTCAGATGGCGGCGCTGAGTCCCTGAACTCGGGCGGCATCTTCGGCCTGCCGGACAGCCCAGAGCTGGTCGTTGAGCTCCGAGCTTCTGAGCGCCGCCTCCCAGTGGCGGCGTCGCCGACGGAGAAGGTCCCCCGCGGCTCCCGCAGACGGGACGGCGGCGGGAACGAGTGAGCTCGAGGCTTCCTGTTGCCTGGTATTGGCAGCCGCCATAGGCGCATCGCGAACGGCGGCCGTTTCTCGACCATTGTTACCGGCGCAATCCCAGAGCATGTGGCGCAGCGTTGCTCTGTGCCCGCATGCTTTACATAGATCGGTAATGTGTAAGTGCGGGTAGCAGTGGCGTAAGACGACCGGGCTGGGGTAAGAGTGGTTTGTAGTAAGCGAGAACGGCATCGTGTCTGTTTAATTTGTCATGCGGTGGCGGGAACTTTCGCCTTTCCAGTCTGTAGTGTTGCGTAATATCTCGGAACGTGATGAGACGATCACCCCACGACCATTGTGGTCTGTGTTGTCGCTGCGTGTCTGTCGAAGTGTCTCGATCCGGCAGATCAGAAGCCCCGTTCTCGGAGCGGAGGCGGCGGCCACGGAATGTGCCGCGGTCGGCGAGTGAGACCTCGAGCCGCGGCGTGGGCCGCCTCGTTGCCCGGAAGCAGGACATCGGTGTGTGCCGGGGTCCAAAGGAGGAAGACTGTTAAATTTTGTTGTGGCGATCGCGACGCTGAGTCACCATCACCGCACATCTTAAGGATGCGGGCCGCTTCCCGCGAGACGCGGCCGCGCGCGGCCGCGGATTGCTGCCTGCGAGCGCTGATTACGATCGTAGCGTTCGGCACCGTGGCGATTGCTAGGGCTATCGCGGCCTTCTTCGGCCGCCTCCGTATGTCCCGTGGTCACCGTGGCACTCGCGAAGCATTTGCCCGCACGGTCAACGACGCAGCGGCGTGGCGTGTCTCCCGTCCCATATCTCGCGGCATCTACGTACACAACTTCGTCGCTAGTGCCGTACTTCTTTTGAACGTCACTAGCTCGCTGGTTACGGCCCCCGACGTGTGCGTGCGTCGGTGCATATTCTTAGGAAGCGGCGGAACAATTAGGGGTCGCGAACCGAGGCAGAACATCCGCTTTTTCTCCTGCTGCTGAGTGTGGTACCGGATGCCAAGTGACTCGAGGATGTGTCGACCCGTCTTAGACCCCGACAAGCGTTCGTTTTGCGAAACGACATGGGCCTCATTAACTCGTCGAGTGAGTTGTGCAGTCCAAGTTCTAGTAACTTTTCAGTGCTCGCATTCAGTGGAACTCCAATTGCTCTCTGAAAGCCTTTCGTATTATACATTCGATCTTGTTTTTTTCTGAGCCTAGCCATTTGAGGTAGGGGGCAACGTATGTATACGGCTTATTGCGTACGCCTGCACTAGACGGATCGCGCAGTGTTCGCGCATACCAGTACGTCTGTTCGTGATACGACGTAGGAGTCGGATCGTGTCGTCTACCGAACGACGTAGTCTTCGCACCGTCTCACCATTATGCCGTTTTGCCTGCAAGTGTAACCCCAGAATTCTAATTTTGTCTACGTGTGGAATGGGAGTGCCATCTGCCAATAGAACGCTTATTTTGTAGCACTCCTTTCCTCGTCGCGCGGGGTTTGCGACCTCTACTTGTAGGTTTGTAGATTAGAAGTTCCGACTTGGTTGCCGAGCATTCGAGGCCCGTTCCTCGCAAGTACTCCTGAACTTCGTCTACACCTGCTGGAGCGTACGCTCGACTCGTGACCAACACAACCTCCGCCGGGAACCCAGAGGGTGATGTCATCCGCGTAGATACTGTGATACAATCCTTGTATGCCTAATAATTTCTCGGGTAGCCCCAATAGAACTAAATTAAAGAGTAATGGCGAAACTACGGAGCCTTGTGGCGTGCCCCTCGAGCCCATCTCAAATTCTTGCAGTTCCACATCTCCAACGACGACGCGTACGCGTCTGCCGGCAAGGAAGTCACGTATGTAATTATATGTTTTTTGTCCTAGTCCTAATGTTTGACACAGAGTGGAAACTTGGGCTAGTTGGTGCGTAGTCATATTGCAAGATGTTTCAGTGCGCGAACAAAGGAAAAGAACAGGGTAGACAGAAAGAGCGCTGGCACTCTGTCAAATAAAGTTAGTTGGAAGCAGCGCTCTTTCTGTCTACCCTGTCCTTTTTCCTTTGTTCGCGCGCTGAAACATCTTGCAATATGCCTAATGTTTGAACTCTGTTTAAAATTGCTTCGTGTTTTAACGCTGTCGAAGGCCTTTTAATATCTAGGCCAAGGATCGCCTTGGTTGAGCTGGTAATGTCATCAACAATGTGGTGCTTCAGCTGAAGCAACGCGTCTTGTGCGGAGAGATTGCGGCGGAATCCTAGCATGGTGTGCGGAAATACATCGCGGACTTCGAGAAAGTCAGTCACGCGTTTGAGGACTGCGTGCTCCAGAACTTTTCCTACACAAGACGTGAGCGAAATTGGCCTTAGATTATCAAGCGCAACCTGCTTGCCCAGTTTAGGAATCATGATAACTCGAGCTCTTTTCCACGCTTCAGGAAGGGAACCGCGTTGCCAGCACTCGTTGATATAAGTCACAATCGAGAGATTGACTCGTCATCTAAGTTGTGGAGATCCTTGTTCGAAACCCGGTCCAGCCGGGCGCCGATCGGGTGTTTAGTTCAAAAAGGACTGCCCGAATTTCCGCTTCGCTAAATTCGGCGTCTAGTTGCTCATTAGCAACGCCGTCATAATCTGGGTGTTGGACGCTCTCTGCCGACTTAAAGTAACGGTCACGTATTGCACCGAGCAGGTCATCGCCTTTATGATCGTTACAAGTCTCCGAGTTTTATGGCCTTGAGCGGCACGAGTATCTTCCGGATCCAATAGGTGCCGGAAAAGGCGCCAAGCACTCGCCCCGCGCATCTGTCGCTCGAGGCCGTTGCACAGGTCTTCCCATTGTGACCTACAGACTTGGAACGCATGTTCCTCAATTTCTCTGTCTAACCGTGCTATGCGTTTCCTCAACGCCCGGTTATGTCTTTGGCGTTTCACCTCTTGAGTAGGGCTTGCTTTGCTTCCCACATGTGTAGGAGCTGCTGTCGATTACTTCGAGCTTCGCTTCGGGCGGGATGTGGCACGTTACCGCGTCTACGTCCCGATTGAGCGTCGCGGTCCACTCGTCTATATCCGTGATCGGCTCGTCGCCTCGCCCGCCTTCTGCTCGCTTTTTGCGGAACGCGTCCCACTGCACTAATTTGAGTTTACGGCCTGTGCTTTCAGAGTATGTTCTACGAACGCTCGGGCCCGTGTCTACCGTAATCTCTATCAGAGAGTGGTCACTCCCTAAGTCCTCCTGCGTGTTTTCCAAGACGTGGCGGTGACATTCGACACGAACGCGAGGTCCGGTAGCGTGTCTGCGCTCACGCTGTTACCCCGGCGCGTCGGATCGGCGGGGTTCGCGATCAGTTCAAGCCGTTGGTCTTGCGAGTCTTCCCAAAGGTGTTTGCCCTTGAGCGTTTCACGCGTGTATCCCCAGGCCCCATGGGGCGCATTAAAATCACCCGCAACTAGCAGAGTTGCGCCGTTGGCGGCCGTGCTTGCTCTCCGGAGCAGCTCCCCAAATTGGTGCTGTAGCGTGGGGGGTTTACTGTAGACGTTAAGTACAAACAGGCCTCGGCCGCGCTTAGGAATTAATTCTACAAAAACATGCGGTATCCTTACGCACTCAAGTTCGCGCTGCGCCACCGTGATGTTACGTCTAACTAGCACGGCGGCGACCGGCGCCGGACGCGGTGGGGGCGACGGCAGCGACCGCGGTCGCGCCGACGACGACAGCGGATCGCCCCGCCTTCGGCGACCCGCGGCCGCCCCCGGCGTCCCACCACGCGCCGAGCGCTGTGTAGCACGTTTTTCTTTTCGCTGTTGTCCGCCGCGGCCGCATTTATGGCTTTGTAACCAGCTAGTTTTGCCGGATAATTTGTTTCCTGCAAAAGGATAATGTCCGGTTTCGTCTCACGGCTTCGAATAAATTGCTCGAGATTCCCCGCTTCCTCCTATATCCCGGCAGTTCCACTGCCAGATCGTGTACTGTTGTTTGTGAGTGTTAGTGTGAGTGTGCGCGTGTCTAGCCACGGTGATGCTTGTGTTTAATTTAGCCCATCGCCGTCGAGGCGACTGGGGTGCGGCTGAATCTGCGGCTCGGCGTCTGGCAGCGCGTTCTGCTGCTGCTGACTCTGTTGCTGTCTAGCGTAGGGCTTACTCACCGTTCTAATCGGTCTGCCCGCAGATGGCGGGAGTCGCGCTTCAATGTTTTCTATGCGCCGCCGTGTGCGCGGTGAGCATTTGTGTCATTTGTTCAGAGAGCTTAGCTATCGCACTATTGAACATGTCATTCATCTGTGCCACCTGTTAGCAAAACGTTCATCGAGGCTGGTCTCGATAGTATCGATTTGTTTCTGTAGCTTATCATAACGCCAAATCGCTGTGTGGATTCGTGCCTGGCAGGATCTAGTGCTATCCTTTTCGCGGTACACGGGCGGTCTTCGCGTCCGCCTGCCCCCTCTCCCGAACTGCTCTCCGCATAGAGCAACAAACTTTCTTTTTAGCGAACCTCCCAGTCCTTACAAGCTTCAGAAAAAGGTTACAACTGTTGCGTGAATGAGACGCCACGTAAGAAACAAACTCGCACACACGAAGCGCAACGTGTGTGTGTGCATCTTTCTATGTTTGTTGCATGGTGTCTTATTCGCACAGGTGTAACCGTTTTCTGAAAAAATGACCGAACAAGACCAACAACATGTCATTCAACAAGATTCGCTTGAAACGTAACGTGCCTCACCTGTTATCTCACGCTTGAAAACGCCGACGCAGCCGACGTTGACGAAAGCGACGAAAGCTTCTCGCTGTCAGTCATGCATGGGCTTTTCGCTGGGGTAGATGGTTTTATGACAGTACGGCTGAAGAAAAATATTCGCGTAAGGTGTGTTGAATAAATTATTTTTTATGTATAAAGAACATACCTAATTTGGGCGTATAATTATTATTTTGTGAAAAACAATTCTGTTGCATTGATCATAACTGTTTTTTTTTTGCGCTTGCGCCCTCTGACGTTTGATGAGAGCACTAGTTGGTTACGTAATCGTGACGCACTTCCTGAGGCCAAGTTTCGCGGAGTGTCCTTTCTTGTCTTCTTCTTTCTCTATGATCCGACCAAGAGGTGACGTTCGCATGACGTGCCCGAACCAAGGAGGATACATAAAACTTGCAGTTTTATGTATTCTCCTTGGCCCGAAAAAGCCCAGCCCCGTGCACGCGAGCGGCGTTGCTTTGTTGACCAGTGTTATTTTGTGGTCTTCCGCCTATTTCTGGGGGATTGTTTGGAAACGCTGGCTTAGACGCAGTAGAGTAGATGATCACAATGAGTGCACGAACGCGTAGGTGCGTTCGACGGCGGTCGTCTGCTCAATGCGCTGACCGCGGGAACCCGAACGCATGTGAAACGCAGGCACATTAGCCCCGCATCTCATAGCATTTCACAGGGAAAAAATGTAAGAAAACGTGCACAATGTTTTATTGCGTCTCATTATTTGTTCAAGTTTTATTCATCTCTTATAGCAACAAATACATAATCTACGCATGTTGTGTTAAATAATTTTTGCCATGTCACGTGGTATACTGTTGACAACGTGAAGCGATCAAGCTATGCCTTGACCCAGCGGGTCATTCGCCACACCGGATCAGTGCCCAAAAGGACAGTCTCGCCATGGCTGGACGGAGGAAGCAACAGAGGCCGTCCCCACGAGACGGCGCCCACTGATTGACAGCGGCGCCAACTGGGTGGAATGTCGCCAAAGAGGGTTTTGGAGCCGCCTCTCTATCTCCCGCCTGGGCCAGCCACGCATCGTTAGCGTGTTAACCGGCAGACGACGACGGCGCTGGTCAAGGGCTCTCCCCAGAGAATTCCACGAACCTGGCACCTCTCAAAAGGCCGCGCTGAGATCTCCTCGTGGGGGAGCGCAGCCCGCGGCCGGCTTCAAAGGGGTCGAGGCGCCCGTGCGTCTTCCGCTCTCCCCCTCCCTGTTCTACGGCAGCGCTGCGACTAGTGGCAAGAGTGTGTGTGTATGTGCAACCCTGTGTTGTGCCTCTACGAACAGACATGATGGGCGGTACTTCATTGAGAGGAACTGCCACATCACCATTGGTCCGCATTGTTTTATATAGTGATCCCCAACCTAGGGACCTAGGGAACGGGGGTCAACAAAAAGGTCGTGCAGCGCCTCGCCCATCGTTCTTCTCTTCTCTTCTGTCATCTCGACAACTCACTGTAAAGATGTAAATAAATAATCCGTTAAGTTTGCTCAAAGCTCTCCCCTGGTCCTTGGCTCGACGGAGCGACGGTGATCAGCCCCGCTACCCAAAGACTGCGGTCACCGCGACACGCAACAACTGGTGGCAGCGGTGGGATACCATCAGCAGCGACCTTCCTTCCCATCCCTAACAACTGGATGGCAAGCGGTTGGATGTGAGCCTGGAGGACGGAGAATGAACAACACGCTGAGATCATGGGACTGGCAGTTGTGGACTGGTGAGTGCTGGCTTTGGTTTTTGGGGCACACGTGTCGCGCTAGCGATGGGGTCAGCACAGTCTCGGTTTGGAGCTGGCGCAACCTCACCGCCTCCCACCGGGTAAAGATCCTGTGCGGAGGCGGGAAGCCACGCCGTTGCTCCCTGTACCACGCGAGGATGTCGCCGTAATCGAGCAGCTGCTCCTCGCCTTCTTCTTCGGTCGCCGTCGCGTCTTCGGAGGCGGGCGCGGCCGCGGTCCGGCACGTGGCGAGACCACCCTGGCTCACATACTCTGGGGATGTGACGCAGACAGCGCGGACGGTCCGGTGTTACCGCCGCAAGTAGAACAGCGTGTGGGGTCTACGGACCCAGAAGACCAGCGAAGGGCCGTCCGGCAGCTCGAGGTCGCACTGGCGCTGCAAAGGCGAAAGGGGGACACCCTCAGACCCGAGCGGCGCCGGGGCACGAAGGCCTTGAGGTCTAGACCCGCGTGACATTAGGACTTCTAGTGTAACGTGAGATAGGGTGAACCCCACGCCCTGCGCGGCCGGAGGAATCCGCATGCTGGAACCCAATAAAGTTTATTCTCTCTCTCTCTTTGGTTTTTGGTTGCCAGGCTGATAAGATAGAAGTGCAATCTTTTCGCTGGTAGAGGCTACCACAGAAGCAGTTGTTTACGGAACTTCTGGGTAGAGAGTGAGCTGCACCAAACTAGTTCTCTGTCATGGATTGGAAGCGTTTGTTGAAGAATCAGCTACTGATTCTGGGGGAGGAGCTGGGAGCAGAAGTAGATGCGGGGATGAAGAAACACGCAATTGTTGGCGCTATCGAGGGCTTGAATCTGACCAGTGAAGATATTAAAGAAACGTGGAACGAGATTCAAAAGCAACAGAAACAGGAGCGTCAGGAAAGGCGTGAGGAACAGGAGTCGGGAAGGCGAGAGCAGGAGAGAGAGAGAGAGCAGTGGAAGGAAACCCTAAAGGGAAAACTGGAAGAGACAAGAAGATCAATACAGTGCCTTAGATGGTCTCAAGTAAATTTGAGGATCCATGCATTCGAAGAGGGCGAGGATATAGAGAGTTACCTAACCTCTTACGAGAATGTTTGCACAGACCTAGGGCTCGACGAAGACTATTGGTCTATCGCCTTATTGAGTGTCCTTCCGTGCGACCTAATGGATAGAATATGACCTTAGAATAGGGTACCTTTCCGCGGCCTTACTGCGGTGCTTCGGCATCAGAACTGACAGAAAGCAAATTGAGTGCAAGCTCATGAACGCTCCGTTGAAGAACGCGCGGCGGTGTGCTGGTATTAAAACCAAGCCTGAGAGAGGTCCGCGTGTCTCTCATAGCACCAAGGTGAATAGTGAGCGCAAATGGGAGATAGAAAAACGGGAGCGAGGTGAAGAGTTCGAGCGAGCACTCAGCCTAGAGATTGAACGGTCGGAACAAAAAGTCGAGGCAACGCGCGGTGGAAGATTCAGCCATCCGCAAATGTAGAGCTCGAGAAGTGCGAGGTGCAGCCCAGAGCTTTAGAGAAGGCTAGCACGTGTGAACATAGCAGCGGATTCAAAGGCGAATCGAGTTTGAGTGCTGCGAATGAAGCTGCGCTGAGTAGAGAGGCCGACGAGGTGCTTTGCCAGTTAACTGTTAGCGAAACAGCTAGAATAGCTGTAGAAAATCTGGCACAGACCTCAACTGTGTTTGTCGTGGCGGTGGATCTTGCAAATGAGGTCGAAGTAGGCAAGAACACCGGAGAAGGCTCAGAAGCAGCGAGCGTAGAGAATAGTATCAGTGCAGTTGCAGACAGCTCTCAGGAATGCGAGCAAGATTTTTCGAGGCAAGCAGCTGCATTGTTCCTAAGCGTGTTAACCAGTCCGCTGGTCTAGAGGGTGAGAATAAAGATGACCAGGTCGAAAATCATTTAGACCGCGCGACTGAGACAGCTGACGAAAGCTGTGAGAGGGTTCACGAGTGTGAGATGCGATCGGGAGGCTCGGAAACGACACGCAAAAAGCGGCGCAGACGAAAGAGACGTCGCAAATCCGCGAGAAGGACGAACAGTACTACGCGTGAAAAGAAGGCGCAAAACCTGTCAGCATAGCAAATAAGAGCTTTGCAGCAGCGTCAAAATTACATTGCGTGCGTCCGAGCAACCGGACGAAAAGTAAGAGGAAAGCGGGTTCGCGAATGGAATTGCGTGGAGAGAGAGAGAGAGAAAACTTTATTTGCGCATAACGCGGAGCATTCCAAATGGTCGGGCCCCTATTCCAGGGCTCCGCTAGCCCTAGCCATCATCTCTACCCGTTGGATCAGCCAGCGCTGATCAACAATGGCCGAGCTGGACAGCAGCCGCCTCCCATTGCTCCTCTGTGTTGTTCATGTTGTGGTGTTTCTTCATTGTGATGCGTACACTCCCACGTGATGTGAAACAGAGTTGGTGTAGCCCCACACCACGGACATATATCTTTGTAAGCTGTGGGGTAGAATAATGCAGCCTGTGTAAGTTCGTTGTATGTGTTGTTGGATTCTGCGTAATGCCACCGATTCCATGACTGTTTAAGTTTCTTATGCGGTGCTGGACTACACTTTTCTATTGTCCCTGTAATACTGAAGAATTGCACCAAAGTTAGGGTCTAGGGGCGTTGGATCCTCTATTGCAGTGTGCAAGGAAGCTCTGGTAATCTGTGAAGCCTCGAGCCGCCTCATCCGCAAACTGGTTCCGGTGACGCCCTCGTGCCCTGGCGCCCAGATAATGGTTTGAGGTTGTATTCAATTGGGAAGTCCTTGTGAGCTTTGGTTAGAATTTGGAAGGCCTTCATACATATTCTACCTTTTTCGTAATTTCTACATGCAGCCTTCGAGTCTGTGATTATTGTCATTGGGGTTTTTCGCTCCCTGCCCTCCTTGATTGCCAGCGCGATCGCTATCTCCTCCGCTTCTGTGATAGAGGCTTGGGCTATGGAGGCACAACTTGTGACGCTTCCTTTTCGGTCTGTGACCACGGCCCCCATGTTCTTTGCATTTACCTGATATGGTGCAGCGTCAGTAAATCTCGCCCGTATTCAGATATTTTGTCTGTTTATCTATGTAAGCGGCTCTTGCTTTACGCTATCCAGCATGTAAAACTGGGTCCATGTTCTTCGGTAGGGGGCATATTTTGTACCAGGCTCTGACTGAGCACGACAGTTCCTTAGCTCTTCCATGTGCCTGTACTTGTTCGCCGAGGCCGATCCTTTGAAGAAGTTTTCTGCCGGTTGTCGTCTGTAGCAGGCGGTTAATCTGGGTGGTTACTTGTGCCTCAGCCAACTCATCAAATGTATTGTGAAGTCCCGAGGCGCTAATAGCTTCGCAGTTGATTGAAGTGCTTGTGGTAGTCGCCAGAGCTGCTTCTATACGCCATCCTTATTATTTTGTCTGCTTTTTCCTTTCTCCTCTCTATCATGTTGTGGTAGGGTAGCGAGTATGTTAGTCTGCTGATGACTAAGCTCTTTACAAAACGAAGCACGTCTTGTTCTTTCAGTCCAGCACGATTGTTCGTTATTCGAAACTATCCTTACGAACAATTTGTGAACTGTTCGTTTAAGCAGTATTCAGTGTGTGGAGACATCCGCTGATTGGACTGTAACCACATCCCTAAGATCCCGAACAGTTGTTTTCTCTGGTATAATATTGCCGTCTAGCTTGACCTCAAAGCGGAGGCTCGGGTCGTCCTTTGTTTTTACTCTTGGAGACCGGATGAGTTCCGATTTGTCTGCTGAGCACTGAAAGCCCCCTTTCTTTAGTGTAATCTTCGATAGTTTAGCTGCCAGTTGAAGCCGCTCTCTTTTTCCGCCAAGCTACCCTTGGTGTCCATACAGTGATGTCATCGCATAGAAGGAATGTCGGATGTCGGGAATACCTTCCAGTTTTTGGCTAGACCGATCATGGCTATGCTGAAAAGCGTAGGCGAGTATCACAGCGCCTTGTGGTGTGCTCTTTGCTCGGTGGGTGGAAAGACATTGGATTCGTGTTCTCCTAATCTGATAACAGCGGTTTCTTTTAGTAAGGAAGTTCTGTACATATTTGTACGTCCTTTGACCGCAGTTTGTCGCTGCTAGCCCATCTAATATGGCCTTATGGCTTACGTTGTCAAAAGCGCCTTTTTATGTCGATGGCCATGACAATGTTTTCTCCTGCTTTTGGAACATTTGTTAGTACTTCCTCCTTTAAAAGCAGAAGGATGTCCTGTGTCGAAAGGTTCGAGCGGAAACCAAGCAAGGTGTTTGGCAACAAGTTATTTTGTTCAAGGTGCCGTTGAAGTCTGGCATTTATTAATCTCTCAAACACTTTGCCTAAGCACGAGGTAAGAGAGATTGGCCTGAGGTTTTCTATTGCCAATTTTTTTTCCTGGTTTGGGTATCATAATGATTACAGCATGCTTCCATTGCTGTGGTATAGTGCCATTCACCCAGTGTTTGTTAATGAAGTTTAGAAGCGCTGTTATGGCTTCGTCATTCATATTGCGAATCATGGCATTGGTGATTTGGTCCGCCCCAGGCGCTGTGTTGCGTTTTCATGCTGACGATTGCCGCTCTGATCTCGGCATGCGTGAAAGGTGCATCCAGTTCTGAGTTTGGGAGCCCAGTGTATTTAGCCTGGTAAGGGGCTGTGATGGCTCGGGCGCCGCAAACACTTAATATAGATGTCTTGAAGCAGGTCATCTCTTGTCCCTGGATATGTGTGCAATAATCTTTCTAGAGATTTTTGTCCTTCGCGTTTAGTTTCAGAGGGTCAATCATGGCTCTTAGGATATTCCATGTCTTTGCTGTTCCTAGGGTTCCATTAGTGAATCGCAAAATTGTTCCCAGTTGGCTTGTCGCGAGTGGATTAGCGTACTGTTCGGGCTTGCTGCGTTATTTCTTCAATTTTCGCTTTGAGTTTCTTATTTCGCTTTTGCCTTTTCCATCTTTTAGTGAAATTTCTTCTTGCTTCCCACAGGTGGAGAAGGTGAGCGTCTACTTCGGGGGTATCATCTGTTCTGGCGACAGTTTTGGTGTACATTTGCTTTTCATTTCGAATTACTTTGCACCACTCGTCCAGTCGTCTATGGCGGTCACGTGCGCTTTTAGCGCTTTTCTATATGCGTGCCAGTCTGTAATTTTGGCTGTGCCGATGTGTTTGCGGATTCGGCCGGTGCGGATTGTGGTGCTTAGTATGTAATGGTCACTGCCCAGGTTTTCAAGGGTGTTGTACCAGTCCACGCATTGTGGCAGTTTTGTACTATCGTCAAGTCCGGACTTGTGTCCATGGATACGCTGTTGCCTATCCTCGTTGGTATTGCAGGGTCGGTTAACAGAGTCATTTCCAGTTTCTCTATTTGTCTTGCGATATTCTTGCCTTTGGTGTCTTGCATCTTATATCCCCAGCTTGCATGCCTGGCATTAAAATCCCCAACTATGATTAATGGATTCCCTTTCGCCAGTTTTGCTGTCTCTTGAAAGAGCTTGTCAAACGTTGCTCTCTTTGTCTTGGGGGACTATAGATATTAAGTATGAAGGCGCTCTTTCCATGGCTTCCTTTGTAGGTTATTTCTGTTATGATATGCGGGATATCCGCCTCTTCAATGGGCTGATGACATATTGCTGTAATTGAGTAATCGACTAATGTAGCAACTTTCCATTCTGCGTCCCCGGTACTATAAGTTTCGTAGCCCCGTAATTTTGGTTGTGTTCCGGCTTCCTGGACTGCTATGACAGCAGGTGGCTTTTGTTGCGACGCCACCAGCTGCAACAGTTGCCCTCTTTTCCGCCGGAAACACGGCAGTTCCACTGCCATATTTCGCACTTTTCTGACCGCTGCGTTTGATGATTAGCCATTATGCGTCTCCTGGTTCATGGCCGACAATCCGGGCCTGTTGTAAATTTTCTCAGCTTTTTCTCTGATGTTGATGCCTGTGGCATGCTTTCGCAAGGCTTTCGTGAATTCGACGTGTTGTGCCTGGATTTTCTTGTCCAGAATCTCGAGCTTTCTATCTACATTTATCATTACTTGCTCTATAACTGTCGGTATAACTTCCTTTAATGTTTCTTTCAGCATCGACGAACGTAATCATTGAGTCACCTCCTGCATTCGGTTGCGTCTGCGATTTCTGGCCACTCTGGGTGGGTATAGAGTTTTGTTGCGGGTGCTGCGTTTGTTGCTTTTTAGTTCCCTATTTTCGCGTTCTAGGTCACCTATTCTCACCCGCATTATCTCTAACTCACGTTCTAAGCGCGTGAGTTGTGGTGTTTGGGTGTGAGTGTTGGGAGGATTTTGCTGCCCAGCTCACCTGGTTGTTCTCTTCCTTTTTCTGCGCCTTCTTGCCCTTGTGCTGTTGTTGCTTTGCTTGGGCCTGCTTGTGGCCACCATTCCTGGAGTTGGAGCAGTCTCGAGAGCCGGACCTGGATCGGGATGTAGATCGAGATCTGGATCGGGAACTGGAACGGGCCCTGCTTGGCGGTGCAGAGTCCTCGCGGTCCGAGCTGAACCAGCGTCTCTTGAGTATGCCAGTGGTTTTTGGTGTGCTGTGTTGGTGCGACAGCAGCGACCGGCCCTTTTGAGGGACGCGTTTGAGTTTCTTGGTGCACTCCGATGCCGCCGTGGGATGGCGTCCGCCGCACAGGGCACATTCCGGATCGCAAGTGTGGTCCTCAGGTGGGTCTCTTAGGCGACAGTTACTGCACGCCTTTGTCATTGGTGTGGGACAAACATCCGTCCTATGTCCCTGGCTCTTGCAGAGTTTACAGTACTGCCGTGTGGGTTGATAAGGCACGCACGGCATTTCGCCACCGTAATAATACACGAAGCGCGGCAGTATTGGTCCATCGAACGTGATCACTGCAGTTTGTGACTGTCCGAGCATGCGGGCTTGAACAATTGTCACTCCTTGAGTGCGCACTCGGAGATGGCTCAGGAGTTCAGCTTCTGGCGTTTCGCGTTCTAATCCGTGTACCACTCCTTTCAGGTATCCAGCAGGAGTAGATATGTAGGTGTTCACGGGATAGTTGGTGCATTGAGCTCCAGTGTCTTTATCTTCAAGATCCTTTCTGCTACATCTTCGTACGGAGTGCTTGCAATAATTATGTTTGATCCGTTGTGAAGGCGAAGCAGAAATTTGTGGCTGTTACAGGCCTCCGGGTCACCGCTCGCAAGTTCTAGCGCTCGCGCAACCTGGTATGCTTTCAGTTCCTTCACAACTAACCCTGGTCTGGGCCGCATGATAATCTTCATATCGTTTTTTGGGCAGCGGCGCCGCGCGCGTTCGTCGCCGGCCCCTTTTAGATGCTCTTCCGCGTTGCTCTTCTGCAAGCGTTCTAGCGCCGGAGCTGTTGCTCTCAGTTTCGCCTCGAGCAACGCTGTCATCTCTCACGGCGCGTTCTTGTTTTCTGATGCGTTTTCGCTGTCGCAATGACATAGCTACCTGCCACTGACCATTCTTGGCTTCGTCGTCGCGTTCCTCCGCAGAGTCTTTTTCCTTGTTCTCGGCGTCGCTAGTAGATTCCCCTTGTAGCACCTCGTCAGGTGAAAGGAAATCTTCGTTGGCGTCCACCGCAGAGCTCACTTGGGTTTCGATGTCTTGGTCATCCATGTCCATAAGTGCCTGGGCTAGTTCCAGGTCGTTGTCCGTTGGGGTTCGGGCAGGTGCAGCGCAACGCGTCGGCCGAGAGCTGGCTGCCAGGACTCCGCGTTCCGCTTCGCCGCGAGGCTTAGCGTGGCGGGTTGGCATGCTCTGCCGAAGGTCTTCACTTCCCAGAGGAAACCGGGATCGCTTGTCCAAAAAGGTGGTGTCAGCGTGTACCTGACGTCTTCCTGCACAATTCCCGCAGTTTCACTGGTAGTCACATGATTTTAACCGCTGCTAGGTACGATGATTGACGGAGCCGATGTGAATGCGTGTGCACTCCTCGGCGCCACCTGGCGGTCTCGAAGTGCGTGGAGAGCGCCGGTCTTTCCGTTCTATCCACAGAACGTTTCAGGGCGCACCTGAGTACAGCGTTAGCACAGGTGAATCGGCCAGACAAGGCCGATTCACCTGTGCTAACAGGTGAATCGGTCTGAAAACAGAGCCAAGAAATCAAAGTGCCGAAACACTGTGGCAGGTGGTGCAGAAGCACCCTTGAGCTGTAAAACTACCGATGACGCAACCCGAGGCCAATTTCCTAACGGTGCAGAAAAAGTCGGTCGTAGACGTCGCCGTAGAGGAGTGAAAGGTACGCACGCGACAAAGCGAAGGCAAGAAGGAGGAAGCAAGCATCGGGGAGAAAGAAAAGAGGGTAGCTCATCGGCCAGTTCGGCGAGAAGGCCTTTGTGGCGGGAAGTGAGGCGCCAGCGGCAAAAGGGTAGGCCCCAGCGCACATCTTCGCGACGGAACGTACGCAGGAGATTTAAAGCTTTGCGGGAACAGGATTGTAGAAGGGGTCCTAGAGGAAAAGGAAAAGCCACAATAGCTAAATACCACACGGGAGCTAGCCCAAGGAAGGCATGGCCACTCTGTCCCACGCATCGCTCCGGTCCCCTACGCCGAACTGACAGAAGCCCGCCAAAATCGCGAATGAGGCGTAACGCTGCAGTTCGGCTTGTTGCTCGTGCACGTTGTTTGTCTCGCGCGTTTTCAGAATCGAAGACCACGACCGCCGCGTGTACGGCTGAAGGGGGAGCGACAGCTGTAGGCGGGAGAGTTGGACACAGGAATTTTTTTGAAACATACTTGTTTGGTTATATTTGGTTTTAAAGTGGTGTTCCTGTGTCATCTCCACAGCTAGTTTGCTTGGACACTTTTTCTTTCCTCTAGATTTTGTTTGCGTGTAAGCTTTGTCAAAATATCGAGTTGAATTGTTCAGCGTTATGAGGAAGCAGTGGCCCGCATCAGTCAACCGACTGCGTGAAAGGAGTTTTTTTAAGATACGAGCACGCAAGTCGCAAATGAAGATTTGGTACGCCCGCTAGTTTTGAAAGCGCGGTAGCGTAGTCGAGCGGCGCCGGAGTTTCTATGCTTCGTGCCCTTTAGTTAAGCGCGGCATCGCATGCCGCCTTCAATAGAGTAAATGAGCAATGTTTGGGAAGGTTTTAGAATGAAACCAAACAAAAGCAATTTTCGAAATGCTCATGGGGAGAAACATTCGGTACAGGAGTTTTAGCGCAAAATTAACGCCTGTTTTGTTACGCACTCCTGACGTGTACGACATCAAGTGTTATTGTTCCTTGCGTTTGTTCCTTGAGAAAATTCACGTTCAGATGAGGGTTTAAGGATACCTAGGTGAGAGAGATATCGCCTATGGTTGGGTGCGTGTTGGTATGCTGGCGCTCTTTGGATGAGAGTAAGATGTCGTGCTAGAGCGCACTGCAAAGTCTTGTGCGTTCTTTAAAAACAGGGGCTGGCATGAAACTACATTCAGCAAATAAGCGTGTTAGTATACGAAATTGCATTACCCTTTGTTATTTTGGTATGTGCTCAGGGATCAGTTGAATTCTTTAGCTGAGCATCATGTTATACGGAACGTTGAGGGACGTTTTTCCGTAATGATTTTAAGGGGTCTTTTGAGTATTCGAAATTTTTAGCTATGAGCAAGAGTATTAGTGTGGTTGCCATATAAAAAAAGCGTAGGTGCATTGTGGCACATTTGAAAGACCGGCCTGGTTGCCGAAAACTCATTGCGGGCGCTTGCTGATTCTAGCGGTTGGTCTTTGTGGTTTAAATGGTGTTGGGAGACTGCGGTTACTGTGATCTCTCCCGTCGAGCAGCTGATACTACCCAACGTCCGAGATCTTCCCGTTGGCAGAGGAGCTGTAGCGATCAAGCTATGCCTTGACCCAGCGGGTCATTCGCCACACCGGATCAGTGCCCAAAAGGACAGTCTCGCCACGGCTGGACGGAGGAAGCAACAGAGGCCGTCCCCACGAGACGGCGCCCACTGATTGACAGCGGCGCCAACTGGGTGGAATGTCGCCAAAGAGGGTTTTGGAGCCGCCGTTCTATCTCCCGCCTGGGCCAGCCACGCATCGTTAGCGCGTTAACCGGCAGACGACGACGGCGCTGGTCAAAGGGCTCTCCCCAGAGAATTCCACGAACCTGGCACCTCTCAAAAGGCCGCGCTGAGATCTCCTCGTGGGAGCGCAGCCCGCGGCCGGCGTCAAAGGGGTCGAGGCGCCCGTGCGTCTTCCGCTCTCCCCCTCCCTGTTCTACGGCAGCGCTGCGACTAGTGGCAAGAGTGTGCGTGTATGTGCAAGCCTGTGTTGTGCCTCTACGAACAGACATGATGGGCGGTACTTCATTGAGAGGAACTGCCACATCACCATTTGTCGTATAGCCGGCACGGCGACACGTGAGAGTAACCACGCTACACCACTGTACGATCCATGACAAAATCCCAGTTTAATCAGCTAGTATCGTCAATATACACACGAGCGCAGTGGCGCCATCTATTGTGAGTCCAATGACTCAGAAGGCCATCTGGTGTAAACGCACAACAATACATCTACTCCCTTCCTTGATGATAGAACACAAATTATGTGCATAGAAAAGAAACAGTCACTACCCGTGACAGAAAACTATAGTAAGTCTCCACCGTAAACAAGTCACTGCACATAGTCCCCGAGTCTCTCTGGTGGTCTTCGCTCCCGTGTAGAGCGACGGAGGGACACCGGCTGCTCTTCTGGCTGATGGACGACCTCTGGTTCGTCCGCCCGATCAGCACCCAGTCCTGCGGTCGTGTTCCCCGTTGGTGGAGGCCGTGGTGGACTTGGCGTATGAGGAGGCAGTGCTGACCCCCACCCCCGGAGACTGTGCAGCTTCCTGTATTGGGATATTTTGGGTCGTGTGGCTCTTTACCTTCGAGGACGGTTTTCGTGCTGTGGCGTTTGCTGCCGACCCGTCTGTCTCCATGTCCGCCCACAGCGTTTCTTGTCTTGCCCCCGTTTCTTCGTGAACAGCTTCATGGGGTACAGCCGACAGTTGGGAGGCATTCCAGGTACGGCCGTCCTCCAAGTGGAATGACCATCGTCCTACCTGCCTCAGTATTTTTAGTGGAGCCCCAAAACTAGGGGTGCCTTTTATTCCAGGTATCGGGCGTTTCACCCGCACGTAGGCCCTCACTTTAAATTTGGGCTCCCGGGCTGCTCTTCGCTTGTCTGCGTACGCCTTATTTCTTTGTATTCGCAGACACGACGCCGAAGTCTACGCAGTTCACGGGCGGGATGGGTGCCGAAATCCGCTGATGGCTGGCCAACAACATCTAATGATGTCCTCATGTGGCGGCCATGAAGCAACACTGCTGGAGAGATGCCAGTGGCGCTGTGGGGTGTGGCTCGGTAAATACCCAGGTACTCTATAACTGTGGTCTTGATTGGTCGCTGCTCTAGGAGAGCTAGTTGTATATACGATTTCAAGACCCTGTTGAATCTTTCCACTAAGCCATTGACTTGAGGGTGGTAAACTGCCGAGAAGAAATGCTTGATACCCCTGTCTGCAAGGAAGCACTCGAATTCACTCGACGTAAACTGTCGGCCGTGATCCGAGACTAGTTCAGTCGGGTAACCCTCTCGCGCAAAGACAGCAAGCAGAAAGTTGATCACCGTGCGAGAAGTGATGTCACTGCAGAACGCAATCTCTGGCCATCTGGAGAAGTAGTCCACTACCACGATGACAAATCGACAGTCGGCCGGTGCACGTTCAAAAGGGCCCATGATGTCTATTGATATTTTGTCCCAAGGCCTGTCAGGAAGCGGGACAGGCTGTAGTGGGGCTTGCCAGTTCTTGACACTCTTGTCCGAGGCTTGACAGGCGCTACAACTCCGGACGGCGGCCTCCACATGCTTGTCAAGGCAAGGCCACCAGTACTTCTCCCTGATGCGCTGCTTAGTCTTCACAATTCCCGGGTGTGACTCATGAGCTAACTGGATGAATGTATCCCTTAGCTTGGCAGGCACTACAACGCGTTCTGTGCGCAGAAGCAACCCATCTACTACCGAGAGCTCGTCTCGTATTTCGTAGTATGGAGTCAGTTCTGCGGCAAGTCTTTTCCTTGTTGGCCATGATGACTGGATAAATTGCATTACCTGCCGTAGTATGTCATCCTCCGCGGTAGCAACATGAAGATTCTCCCGATGTACAGACGATGTAACCAAAGACACAACCTCTTCATCAACATGAAAGCCCCCTTCTGTGTCTGGCACGGGCAGTCTGGACAAGGCATCTGCTACCTGGTTGTGGGCTCCGCTGCGGTACTGTATTTTGAAGTTGTAGCGCAGCAGTCGTGCGGTCCACCTTGCAATATGAAGTGGCCGCTGTCCTGTGCTATGGGATGAGAGCAGTGCCACCAAAGCCTGGTGTATCTGTCAGTAGAGTAAATGATCTGCCCCAGAGGTAAACGTGCCACTTCTCGCAGGCCCACAGACAGGCTAAGGGCCTCGCGCTCTTCGGCCGAGTATTTTCGTTCTGTCTCCGTTAATGTCCGCGATGCAAATGCCACAGTACGCACATGGGACCCCTCCACTTGCTGCAGTACGGCACCGAGACCGTACGCAGAGGCATCTGTTGCGACAATGACAGGTAGCGTCGGGTCAAACATTCGGAGGACCTTGTGGGATGCTAGAAGTCTTTTTACTTCCGCGAAGCTCTCTTTCGCAGCGTCATCCCAGTCGAAGTGCACGTCTTTGCGAAGTATACGACGCATTGGCTCTACTTGCTCTGCCAGTCGCGGCACGAATTTGGAATAGTATTCAACTAGCCCCAAAAAGGAGCGTAGCGTGGCTGCATCTCTAGGCGCAGGAGCATTGATGATTGCATCAATCTTGGTCTGGAGCGGTGCTATATCCTCTGCGCTGACGCGATGTCCTAAGAACGACAGCTCCGACGTGTTGAAGACGCATTTTTCGTTGAGCTTGAGCCCAGCTTCTGCTATTCGTTCCAGCACTTGCTCCAGGTTTTGCCTGTGTTCGCTCTCCGTCTTGCCAAAAATGATTATGTCATCCAAGTAGCGTAAGACCCCTTTGCAACCTCTAAAAATTTTCGTCATGATCTGCTGAAACGCAGCTGGTGCCGATGCCAACCCGAAGCAGACCCTCTTGAATCTAAAGAGGCCATCGTGAGTTATAAATGAAGTTAGGTCCCTGCTGTCTGGGTGCAGCGCAACCTGGTAGTAGGCTGATGCCAGGTCCACCTTGGAAAAGCAGCGGGCTCCATTGAGGGCATGAAGCAGCTCCTCCATATGAGGCAAAGGGAAGTTGTCTGCTACTATAGCTTTGTTGGGTTCCCGGAGATCGACACACAGTCGAATGCTATTATCTGCTTTGCGGGCTGCTACAATAGGAGATACCCACTCGGAAGCATTCACTCTCTCAATAACATCAGCAGCAAGTAGCTTCTCAATCTCGTCAAAGACCGGCTGGCGGACTGAAAATGGTAGGGGTCTCAGCTTCTGTGCGACTGGCGCGATGGAAGTTTTCATCTTGACTTTGTGTTACACACCTCTTACAAGTCCCAGGCCAGGCAAAAACAAGTGGCCAAACTTGGTCCACAGTGTTGGTGGCATACCAAACTTGGGAGGGCCAAGGGGTTTTTCATGTCTGGGGCTTTGGGGAAGGCCTGAACTCATTGCTGGAAGCTCTCGGCATTCCTGCGTGGACATTTGCAGGCAGCGTAATTCCTCTCCCATGATGCGAAGGCCAAGGGCTTGAACCGCATCCAGGCCAAGGAGAGATGTACCACATGGCGTAACATGAAAAGTTACCATGGCTTCTTTCCCCTTGTATGTGACTATGGCGTGAAATGACCCGAGAACGGAAATCTTCTTGCGCAAAAAATCCAGCAATGTAAGATGGGAACTTGTCAGTTGTACTGCGTTTGCGAACAAGCCTTGGAATTGGTGCTCACCCATAATAGACACGGCCGAGCCTGTGTCCACCAAAAAGTTCATGTTATGCACCCGTGTTGTCGCGGTAACTGACGCGACGTTGACATCCACGTAGACGCCTGTGCTCTTATCAGTACGGACGGCCAAGATGCTAATGACACTGGTAGCATCCTCTTCCGGAACGATTTCCTGGACCTCTGCAGAATACCCTTCTCGGCCGCGACGGTAGCTGCGACATGCTCTCTTAAAATGGCCGCGGCGTCCGCAGGCAAAACATGTGCGACCGCGCGCGGGACATTCCGTAGGCGAACAGCGTGCTGCGCCGCAGTTTCCGCAGGCATTTACATTTCTAGGCCCGGGGCCAGCAGCGGCGGCGGCATTCATATCAGGTGTAGGTGCGCTGTACGCGCATGAGCAGCTGAAGTGGCGACGGCCCGGGAGGCGTGTGCCATTATCGCTGTTATCTCGTCGATCGTGCCTGGCTGAGCTGTCTCGCAACTGCTGCTGAATGCGCTGCACAGGATTGGCGAAGGCTTCGGATTCACGCTGGGTTTGCTCACGAAGCCGTGCTACCTCGACAGCATGATCGAACGTAAGGTTATCGCCCTCCAGCAGCAATCGCTCTCGCAGCCGCGGGCACGTGACGCCTGCTACGAACTGTTCACACAGGTTTTCGTCCGCTTGAGTGGCGAAATTGCAAAGAGCTGCTAACTCCCGAAGCGCTACGGCGAAATCAGTGATGGGCTCACCCTGCATTGACGACGCTCCCGGAATCGATGGCGTTGAAGGCGGACGTTGCAAGGGGCGGCGAAATGCTTCGAAAACATCTCAACGGCTACGTCGTACTCGTCGGGTGGGCGTAACGCTTCCGTGGTCATGTCTTGCGTTCCAGTAGGTGCAGCGGTTCCGATGATTCCAGCAGCGGCATCTGGCGTGGCCGTGACACCGGGTGCAGCACTCGTTGTCTCTGCCTTGGTTTGCGTCGTACTAGGTGGAAGCGCGTCGAAAATGCGCTGTCCTTCCGTCCCAAGGCAGTGCAGCAGGAGGGCTCGGCGACGGGGTGCGGGTAGCTCGTTCGCTCCGGACGCCAGCAGAAACCTTTCGAACAGTCGTAACCATCGGGCCCATGGCACATCAGGCGTGCCCCGGGGGTGGCCAGAAAAAGAGGAGGTGGCAAAATGCCCGTGGAAGCCATCCTCGTCGCCAGAATGTCGTGTAGCCGGCACGGCGACACGTGAAAGTAACCACGCTACACCACTGTACGATCCATGACAAAATCCCAGTTTAATCAGCGAGTATCGTTTATATACACACGAGCGCAGTGGCGCCATCTATTGTGAGTCCAATGACTCAGAAGGCCATCTGGTGTAAACGCACAACACTACACCATTGGTCCGCATTGTTTTATATAGTGATCCCCAACCTAGGGACCTAGGGAACGGGGGTCAACAAAAAGGGCGTGCAGCGCCTCGCCCATCGTTCTTCTCTTCTTTTCTGTCATCTCGACAACTCACTGTAAAGATGTAAATAAATCCGTTAAGTTTGCTCAAAGCTCTCCCCTAGTCCTTGGCTCGACGGAGCGACGGCGATCGGCCCCGCTACCCGCAGACTGCGGTCGCCGCGACGCGCAACAACTGGTTGGCAGCGGTGGGATGCCATCAGCAGCGACCTTCCTTCCGAACCGCAACAAACGTCAGAGCAGGGTCGTCTACGTAGAGGACCAACGTGACCGCACTGCTGTGTACGTAGGGCCATTCCTACGCCTACGTCATGCCCTCATTCTCTACGTGTGCGCGGTAGAGGGGAGGGCGAGTAGCTTTCATCTTGAAATTTGACCCATTTCTGCGGCACGTAGCGTTGCAAATTTTGGCAGACGTGATCATGAACGCCTCGTCTACGCATTGCACTTGTCAGCTCAAAATTGTCAAACCTGGTGAGTGGCCCTTTAAAGTTGGCTGCGTGCAGAAGCCTATAAGGAGCCACCGCATAGTTCTTTAAGCCTCTCTGATTGAACGGTCAGCGGCTAGCCGCATTCGCAAAGAAGTGGTCGCGATATGGCAAAGAGTCGTCGATATGGCAAAGATCCATTCCTGGCTCAAAGTCTTCCGTGGAAGTACATCGACGATCTACTGATTATGGATCTGCTACAGCCGCAGCCGCGGAAGAACGTTCACAAGAACGGCGTGTTGGATATCGACGCCATCGAACCACTTTTTATCGTAACTTCAGGTTCCACAAAGGCGATTTGGACGACCTGATCGTTGGCCTGCTCATCTCCGGCGAAGTGGTGAGTGCGCAGCACGTCCGAGTGTCTGATCGCGAGGCTTTGTGTATGACACTGCGGCGCCTCGCTTATCCAAATCGACTTTGTGACCTGGAGACGATATTCAACCGCCACAGCTCCGTGATCTCAAGTGTGGTGTCCAAATTAATGTCTCTTCATTGAATATTACTTTGGACACCTGCTTGTAGATCTCACGGTGGATGAACCTCCAGAACCTGCAACTGTTTTCGCAGGTAAGCATGAAAGTCGATCGATTTTGTGCGAATATCACTTTTTTGTACCAAGCAAAGTCGTAACATTTCCAAAAACTGGCAGAATATTCATAGTAGCTAGCGTGAAAGTTGAAACGACAAAATACGCCACGTTTAATTCAATTGCTGATTTCGATTTTGTTGCATTGCGGGTCTACTAAATTGGCGATTTTACGGCATAGCAGCAGGACGCTGTAGTGAAATCCTTTGTTCAGGCTGGTTAAACGCATTGAAATGCGTCTGTTCGTTCCTCGAAGTTTAAAATGTTCAGTTCGCGTCGAAGCGAGTTCAAAGAAATATTCGCAGACGCTGAGAAATACATCTGTACTACAATTTTGAGCTCAGACAAACATGGGCACACTCCAGCGATCCCATTACACGTAAATGTGGCAGCTTGTGTTGTTTTTGCAGCCTGTTTATTCTTTTGCGACCCTGTTTCTACTGTGCAAGAAGACCATTACACACGAAAAGACAACAAAAGAACAGGTCAATGAGACCACAAGAATGCGGTACAATGACCTCTTGTGCAAATTCTTTCTCCGGAAATCCTTGATAAAGTTGTTCGGATCCATCCATAACGGTATTTTGTGTGAGCCATGTATGTAATATAAATATTACCGGACCGGTAACACGTGTTTCAAGAACAAGATTGAAAGTAGAGCACCCATTATGTGAGATATTGGCATCAAACAGCTGTAACACCATGACTGAGAAAGGAAATATTATGCTAGCAGACTCATGTGGCAACACACTGAGGCTCATCGAGACTCTGGTCAAGCAGTGCATCTGTGTTGGTTGGTCTCAGCAACAAGTTGGCAAGTTTAATTTCAAGTGAATGCAGTGGAGAAAAAACTTACTCACTTTGAGTCCAAGGGGGAAATTTTTGGGGAGTCTGAATCGGAGCAAGTGCCCAGAGCAAAATATATCTTTCGAGGGAGTCTAATGCCTAGTTCACACTGAAACATCCGCTTTCTACAGCGACCGAAATTCCCCTGCCGCCGAAACGCAGCGCCGTTCGCACTGGACGCGCCCCGCGCCGCCGAATATGCCATCTGCTACGGGGCGAACGCGGGATGGATGCGCTGTCACCCGGTTGTTGTCGCGGCTTGCAAACGCTACTACGCTATCCGGTGGTGTATACTTCGACGATTCTTGTACGCAAGAAGCAAGAAAAGACAGTACTGCTTACTTTTCTGCCAAGTGGCTGTCTTGTAATGCACGAAGAGCAAAAACAACACCGACGCCAGCGGCGTTGGTGGGTTTGTTTTGCTCTGCAAGACCGCAACAAGCTCGGTCACGCCAACAGCAAGCTCGGTTACCTCTTTCACGAAATACGGAGGCGAAGTAAGCACAGAGTAGGTTAAACTCCCCCTGGTTTCAACATTCAGTTACGTGCACTGCGGCATAACAAGTGAGTATGGGCTTGGCCGCCATTTTTCAAAATTCCTTGACTAGCGCTCCTATTGGTCCGCGGGGACCGATTCGGCGGCACACGCCGCAAAAATCGGTCCGAGAGCGATCGGCGCGGAGAGGGCTCTTTCGGTAGATCTCGCCGCCACCGAACCGGATTCGGAGCGCTTTCGGCGGCCGGAATTCTCAGTGTGAACGCGGCCTAAGGCCGCGTTCACACTGAGCATTCCGGCCGCCGAAAGTGCTTCGAATCCGGTTCGGCGGCAGCGAGTTCCACCGAAAGGGCCCTCTCCACGCCGATCGCTCTCGGACCGATTTTTGCCGCGTCTGCCGCCGAATCGGTCACCGCGGACCAATAGGAGCGCTAGTCAAGGAATTTTGAAAAATGGCGGCCAAGCCCATACTCACTTGTTATGCCGCAGTGCACGTAACTGAATGTTGAAACCAGGGGGAGTTTAACCTACTCTGTGCTTACTTCGCCTCCGTATTTCGTGAAAGAGGTAACCGAGCTTGCTGTTGGCGTGACCGAGCTTGTTGCGGTCTTGCAGAGCAAAACAAACCCACCAACGCCGCTGGCGTCGGTGTTGTTTTTGCTCTTCGTGCATTACAAGACAGCCACTTGGCAGAAAAGTAAGCAGTACTGTCTTTTCTTGCTTCTTGCGTACAAGAATCGTCGAAGTATACACCACCGGATAGCGTAGTAGCGTTTGCAAGCCGCGACAACAACCGGGTGACAGCGCATCCATCCCGCGTTCGCCCCGTAGCAGATGGCATATTCGGCGGCGCGGGGCGCGTCCAGTGCGAACGGCGCTGCGTTTCGGCGGCAGGGGAATTTCGGTCGCTGTAGAAAGCGGATGTTTCAGTGTGAACTAGGCATCAAGCTCCAATACTCTGGCTAGTTTCTCATTCTACGTTTACCTTTATATTTGTTACTAAATTGCTGCTGTGCATAATGTTTATGCTTTAAGTACTCCTAATCGTTGACCTTCTAATGTGACATGAAACATCATTTGCATTTAGTGTCCTTTTAATTCAAGGAGAAGAGACGCTCTAGGTGCCGACCAGTGCGGACGCGCGAAGATCGGCTCCTGCTTTCAAGAATGCTTTCCTGTGGTATTCACGATTTTGTCGCCGAGTTTTTACTCTCATCGTGTGCCTAAGTTCTTAAGAAATCAGCAGATACCACCTTTGTGCCGGTGAGTGGACTTTTAAACCGTTTTAGGGACATTTTTACACGGCAACGCCACCGGGGGATTTAGGCCTAACCAAGGAGGCGATTGTCGCCGATGCGCCGGCCCGGCGCCAACGCGACTCAACGCTCTGCGCGTTCCATTATCTGCTACTGAGAATGGAATACCAAGTAGATGGAGAGGACATCTCTCCAGAGGATTGCACGGAAGAAATGGGTTGGAAGGAAGCCGAAACGAGACGCTCAAGGAATAAGCAAGCCGCGGTTAGCGTTCCTGCTGCCAAGAGTTCGACCGAGGCCGGCGTTGCGGGAGACGCTCGAGCCAGTCGTAGTAGGTATGACACCAAGCATACAATCGTGCGAGCTGGACGCGTGCCGCCACTACCTAAGGACTTCAGCAAAATTGTGCTACGACCACGTGGAGGATTAAATATCTCAAGAATTGGCACTGGAGCCGTGGCAGACGCGATAGTACTGGCGGCCGCGTCAAAGAGGAAGAGGCCATGCAGGACATCATCTGTTCCAACTTGCAGCAGAACATTATGGTGGCAAGCACTCCGGACCAAGACAGAGCTTCAAGATACCTCAAGGTCAAGCAAATTGACATTGGAGGCAAAGTTTTCGAGGTTAGCGCGTACGCCGCGGCACCCCACGACACTTGTAAAGGAGTAATTCGCGGGATCCCCGTAAGCGATACTCAGGACATTTTGACCCGAAAGATTGTGAACGCGAACAACCCGCTCGCGCTGCAGGCCAAGAGAATCAAGGACACCGGGACAATCATCATAGCGTTCGAAGGACACAAGGTGCCCAGATTCGTGAGATATGGACCTTCACTTTTGCAGTGCTCCCTTTACCGCAAGAACATCGATATTTGTTACGTCTGCGGAAAGCTGGGACATCGGTCTGACGTCTGTCCGAACCCAGCTGAAACAATCTGCAGAGGCTGCGAAATCAAGAACCCAGATAGCCTGCACCAGTGCAATCCAAGATGCAGGCTGTGCGACGGTCACCATCCCACGGCAGACAAGGAGTGCAAGAACAGGTTCTTAGTGCCATACGTCGTCAGACGCAGACGTTGGGAAAGATCGCGAGCAGCCGCAGAAGCCCGGTACGCATCAATCACATCGAGTCCAGACATCAATGACAAGCAGCTTATTCCAGTTTACGGGACCCAGAGCATCCAGACTACACAAGAACAGGAAAGGCGGCCCCACTCCAGGGGGAGGTCGCGTTCCAGAAGAGGTTCTAGACCCAAGGCCCGCTCCCAATCACGGGGGCGCTCGAGTTCTCAAGGTCACCATCAGGGTCGGGATCAGCCTGGGCGGCACCCGAATGGCCAGCTACCTGGCGTTCAGTTCGAGATCACGGCTTCACACCCGGGGAGGACGCCTGCAGTTACTTCGAAAGGCAGCTGGGCTGAGCGAGTGTGCAAAGGCGGGGCAGAGGTGATGACAGGTAAGCTGCCAGAGCATGATAGAATTGCACAGCTAGAGCAAGAAAACGCGAGACTTACAAAATCGAATGAGAGGCTATCAGCTGAGTTAAAGGAAATAAAAAATCTTCTCACTAAGCTAACCAGCGCGCAATCTTCACAGCCAATGCCTCAGCCAGTTGATGTCTCTGTGGCTGAAAACGTGGGGGACTCGAGAACCGCGAAAAAGAGGGCAGTCATGGCAGAACACGTGGAAGCCAACCAAACTACCATGTCAGATATGAAAGAGGTGTTTGACACGCTCAGCAAAGTAGTAGCCAATCTTAGCGAGCAGATGGGTAGGCTACAATCAAGCGTGGCGGCACTGGAAGAGCATATGACTTTGCGCATTACAAAGGTCGAAGCATATTTGCACAACACAGCAAGGCCTCCTCATGCACCAAGCTCACCCCTTCGGCCACCAATACTAGTGGTACCAAACCTGTCGACAGGTGCAGCATCAGGCTCTGGCCGCCCATGTAATAACCATGATGGCAGCGCTACGTGAAGCATTTCGTATCTGGCAATGGAACTGTAGAGGTTACCTTAAAAAGAAGGCAACCCTGCAGCAGTATATCAGGAGCAGCCAAGAAAAGCCTCATATTATATTATTACAAGAGACCCTTTCACCGCAAGCAACGTTGCCTGAATTCCGGCCTGTAATAGGGGATACTGAAGGGAGGGGAGTCTGCACCTTCGTATGCAACAAACTAACGCACGTAACCCATGACCTCAAGATAGAAGCAGGCCGATTGGAACACGTCTTGGTAGATATCGTGCCGGGTACCAGCAACCGTCAGAGCATTTTCATTCTTAATATATACAGCAGTCCAAAGGAACGAAAGCAAGGGTTCAAGACGGTTCTAAAGAAAGCTGTTAATATTGCTGGGGAATGTCCACTCGTCATAGCAGGTGATTTCAACGCCCCTCATCATACATGGGGTTACAAGTACAACACTGGGAAAGGAAATCGACTTTGGCAAAGTGCCAGTGAACTTGATCTCACCCTAATCACAGTCCCCAGCCTACCAACAAGGCTTGGTACATCTTGCTGCAGGGATTCCACCCCGGACCTTACATTTGTAAGGAACATCAAGAAGGCCCAGTGGATGAACCTTGCTGTAGACCTAGGGAGTGACCACTGCATTCTTGCCACTACCTTCTCCGTGGAGCGTAAAAAGCAGAGAGAATTCCACTTCACAGACTGGGATAAGTTCAGGAAGATAAGGATGGAAAGGGAACAAGATGGCCACAGACAAGGCTTGGAGCAGTGGGTCAAACAGATTAAAGATGACATCAAATCCGTCTCCTCCACCATTACCACAGATCTTTCGGTTGAAAGAATGGATAGCAGGCTTGCTCATCTTCTTGAGGCAAAGCAAGCACTACTGAACCGTTGGAAGGGTCAGCGCCTGAACCGGAGACTGAGGAAGAAGATAGCTGAGGTAAACAGATCAGTCGAGGAACATTGTCGCGCACTATCGAGGCAGCAGTGGGACGAAATCTGCAACTCCGTCGATGGTCAGATGCGCAATGGCAAGACATGGAATATGTTAAAGCATCTCCTCAACGAAAACACCACCAAAACAAATCAAAAGCATGTTATCGCTCGAATTTTGCATAAAGAGATGGGGCGCACTACAGAACAGCAAGTTGTCCAGCAGCTCGTGCATAAGTACCTCCCAATCAAAAGAGGATTGACACCACCAAGTAGACAGTACCAGGGCACGCCAAATCCAGGTCTTGAGGGCGACTTTAACATTGAGGAGATCAGAAGAGCCTTGCATGATCTCAATGGCAGGTCGGCCCCTGGCCCGGACGGTATATCAAACAAGGCCCTGCGTAACCTTGATGACGATTCAATTGAAACCCTGAGGGATATGATCAATTCAGCATGGAAAGAAGGCAGGGTGCCAGAGCAGTGGAAGCTGGCCAGCACGATCCTTATTCCTAAGCCAGGAAAGCCCCCTAACTTGGACAACATGAGGCCAATATCCTTGACATCATGTATCGGCAAGGTCGCAGAACATGCCATACTGCACAGGATAAACAAGTACTTGGAAGATAACAACATATATACACACAATATGGTTGGATTCAGGGCAGGGCTATCCACACAAGATGCATTGAAGCTTATCAAACACCAGGTCATTGACAATGAAACCAGAGACGTGAGAGCCATTCTGTGCCTAGATCTAGAAAAAGCGTTTGACAACATCCACCACTCATTCATACTCGAAGCAATTTCCAAGCTTGGTCTAGGGAAAGCCTTCTATGACTACGTATGGTCCTTTCTTACAGATCGGAAAGCCGTGATGAAGATTGCAGATATCGAGACCGCAGCAATCGAACTAGAAGCAAGGGGCGCGCCACAAGGGGCAGTGATTTCACCAATGCTGTTCAACATTGCCATTATTGAACTGTCAAAAAAATTATCGAGCATTGAAGGATTGAAGCACAGCATCTACGCAGATGACATTACCATCTGGTGCACAGGTGGAAGCAAGGGGCAGATTGAGAGCGCTCTGCAAGAGGCGATTGACACCGTAGAAGACTACCTTCGTCCTTCTGGGCTCAAGTGCTCCTCGAGTAAGTCAGAACGTTTACTGTATCGGACTGCACGCCAGGGACCGAAGCCCACGGGATGGAAGCCGTTAAACCGGTTAGACATCCACCTCCGTAGAAATCAAGGGGATGCCATCCAGAGGGTCGACTCCATTAAAGTCCTGGGAATGCTGATAGAGCCTACCGGCGCCAACAGCAAATCTATAGCCAAGTTAACTCGGAAAACAGACAGTGCGGTGCACCTCATACGCAGAGTGGCCAACAAAAGAAATGGGATCAAGGAAGACAACCTCATCAGGTTGATGCATGCATTTGTTCTAAGTCACTTCACATACGAGGCAGCAATGCACAACTGGTCAAGAGCAGAGTCCGAGACACTGAATGTGCTCCTTAGGAAAGTTATCAAGAAGGTCCTGGGCCTACCCATACATACCAGCACCGAGCGTTTGCTTGAGCTTGGCATACACAACACGCTCGAAGGAATAGCAGAAGCCCAAGAGAGAGCACAGTTTGCAAGGTTATCTACTACAAGGTCGGGGAGAATGATCCTGCAGGAGCTGGGCCAACACCCAATAGCAATCAGACGCAATTACAATGATATCCCTGACAACATCAGGGAGACTATCACGGTATCTCCTATACCGAGAAACATGCATCCAGAACACAACGTCGGAAGAAGAGTAGCGAGGGCCAGGACTATACTTCGTCAAGTCTCAAACGAGGAACGAGGGGTCGTATTTGTTGACGCGGCTTCCTACGCCAATGGGAAAGCGTTTGTGGCAGTGGTAGTCGATGGGGCTGGCCATGTCGTCAACTCAGCGACGGTCAGGACGAAAGACCCAATCATTGCGGAACAAGTGGCCATCGCCTTAGCACTCAAGATGGATAACATTGAAGTGGTCTGCAGTGATTCCATGGCAGCACTACGGGCGTTTGCCAAGGGGACGGTCTGTGAACAAACGCTGAAAATACTGCAAGGCAAGAACATGACACATCATCTTCTGAGTTGGTTCCCACCTCACCTTGGACAAATCAACGATTCCCCTCCCAATCTCAACGAAGCAGCACACGAGGCGGCGCGAGAACTCTCCAACCGCGCCTCCCCGGGGATGCGTTCTACCGGTGAAGGGGATAACCGGGAAATTCTTACAACATATAACGAGCTCACTAAACATTTCTACCTGTCTAGAAGGATTTTCCCTCCACCTCACAAAAATCTAACCCGGCCCCAAGCACTTACATTAAGGCTTTTGCAAACGCGGATGTACCCTACTTTGAAAATGTTACACATCATGTACCCTGACCTATACCCAAGTAATCTTTGTCCACATTGTGGGGAAATAGCTTCATTAGAACACATGCTCTGGCAATGCACAAAATTCGCTCATTCATCGCACATCACCTCTGCCAGATGGGAGGCGGCAATCCGCAGCTCGTCCTTGGCAGATCAGCTCTGGGCTGTCCACCAAGCCCGCGAGGCGGCTGAGGAGCTTGGCATCTCAGTCCCCACGTGGGAGCTGCCCGCAACACAGTGATCTGTGTTTTGGAGGACCAAATAAAAGTTTATCCAATCCAATCCAATCCAATTCAAGGAGCACAAGTCTAACTGTAGGTTAGGAGAGGCGCGCATAACTCACTCTTCAATTATACTGCATATTGCAGTGCGTCTTTGTGAAGTGTTAAGTGAAAAATATTTGTCAGTAATTGATTCAACACTGACGCACTGGGCCCAGCTTGTTCTTGAACACCAAGCTCATGCTGTGTCTCCTTTTATCATTGAGTAAGCTATGAATATGAATGCTTCTAATAATCTTCTCATAAGTGTGCTTCACAAAAGCAGCAAGCATCATAAACAATAATTGCTACTGCTTTCTCACATACGGTTACTGCTAAAATAAAGACATCATTGTTATATTTGGCACTGTTAACCTTTTTGGAATATAGCCTGGTCCAAAAAGGAAAATTTCCATGTTTGTGTATCAATCACCCGTCACTGTAGCTGCCACTGTGACGTGCATTCCTAGACTGCTAAGAACGTCATTTATTATTTTGAGTTAGCTCATTGACTGCCTGGCATGAAATGATTCAACTTTTGATGCCCCTTAGAGTTTTGAAAGACACAGTGAGTAACTCTGCTTTCTGTTATGATACGAGTAAAAAGCAAAGTGCCCTCCACTGCGGGTGGTGGTGACAGTAGCGTAAGACCAGTACAAGAACAGCTAGAAGGCAAGTGAGAATATTTCGTTCGGTCACGCTTGTTGTTTGTTCGTGTGTCTCGGCTGTCCATGTCAAATAAAAGAGCAAGGAAAATGTTTTTTACTAAGATTATATCTGAAAACTGTACTTGTGCATAAATGCTATTGGCAGCTGCTTCATCTGTTCTTTTGTTATTCCTTTTAGGCCGTGCACCAGAAAGGCGCTCCCCTGAAGAACTGCTGGGGCTTCATAGATGGCACGGCACGACGAATTTGTCGGCCGTCTAAGCTCCAGCAGGAGCACTACTCTGGGCACAAGCGCTTCCATTGCCGAAATATCAGGCTGTTATGTGCGCCAATGGCATTATTTGCCAGCTAGATGGCTCATTCAGGGGACAGCGTCACGATGCTGGCAAGTGCTGCGAGTAAGATTTTGCCTTTGCAGAAACTCTGCTTGTAGCTGTCAATGGCAAATTGTCATATCACAAACATACCGAGGTCATAACTCATGTGCTAAGAACCTAGCTGAACAGTGAGCTTTTGGTGTAGTGTTATTGTTATTTGTCCAGGGAAGTATAATGTCAGCATACTGAGATCATATTTTTGACTTGCAGATGGCAGGCAGCTATCCTGTGAATAAATATGGCTAAGATCACTGTTAGTGCATGAGGGAGCCTCTGTGGCACAAGCACGTAGAACACTGTTTCAGTTTTAGGACAGTCGCTGAAAGAAGCACCCACAGTAGGTAGGTAGCTGCGATTGCCACAACTTCCCACGCATTGAGAATAAATTACTAATAATATACCACTCACTTGAGTTAGTTATGAGAAATCTTCTTTAACAATATCGATGAATAAGTCTCCTCATCTAAAAGCCATCTTAATGTTTGACCGTGTGGCTGAGTACAACTCCTGCATTTTTTTGTGTGTCTTTGACCACTGCTTCGAAGTCAGCTTAAAATAATTGCATTCATGCAATTAAATGTGATGCCACATGGTCAGTGACATTCCAAAGAGTGTTCATGCACACAGTTGCATGAAGTACAGATTGCTGAGACAGAAAGCTACTTGATCTTGCATAATCTTTTTCAACCAATTCATCTGTATATATAGTGACTACCAAGATATTTTTCAACCAATTCATCTGTAAATATAGTGAGTACAAACAATGTAAGCCAAGATGCCACCAAAGTTTTCGTTTCACAGTACACCAAATTTTGCAATAGCGTGAAACCAGACTTCTCCACTGTGGAATACAGTCAGGGGGTGAATGTTCTGATTTCAACATTAACTCAACATTACAGGCCACACACAGGTATGTTTGCATCAGCATTGTTCACTCCACTTGCGCTCATTACTGGGAAACCATTGTTTGGCATTCAAAAAGTTGTTTATTATTATTTCCTTATAGTGTTTATGGTAGTGCAGTTAAATATTCTGATGATTACAGTGCAAGCTAAACATTTCTTTGTTACATGCCATGCAAAAAAGTCACACGTAGTATTTTCACATCTGTCACACAATAATCTAATCAAATGCACTGTATACTATTCCTTAAATGCAAGTTAAACACAATAATTTTGATCTGGTAAACTCAACTTGCCCAAATTTCTTCAAGATCCTACAATGTGAAAAATTACCTCCTTTCTTGGGGCTAGCTTCAAGGAAACTTTGTCACTTGCAGCCATGTGTAATGAACTTCCCAACTTTTAACGTTTTAGCTGAAACATTAGTTATTTTGCTAGAAAGTTATTAGATTAGCTTAAATGGCATGTAGTGTCAAATGCAGGTATGCAGCATGTCTGGGGAGAAGACACGGTGTAGAGCCAGCATGGCATTCTCTGCCATTCTTTACAACCATGTTGCAACAATTGGACACAAAAAATACTGTCGAAACTGAACCTTTTGTTAATGCTGTGCACTGACACTCATGCATCAGCTAAGTTCTGGCATAAGAAAACTTGTGACACCTTTTGTTTTGTTGCAGGCATCCTGAAAGACACCAGGCTCTATGAAAATAATGTCAAGGTAGCCAGGGGTAACAAATATGTGATTATTAGAGACCCGGCCTACCCATTAAAGCCTCTGCTCCTGAAGCCTTATGGATGCGCCCGCTTGCAGCCCTACCAGGCGCACTTCAACAAGTGCATGAGCACTGTACGGCAGGCTGTTGAGTGGAGCTTTGGTAAAGTGGCTGCAGACTTCACATTTGTGGACTTTCACAAGAACTTGAAAGTGACTCGTCAGAGAGTGGGAAGGATGTATAAGGTCGCTACACTTCTCACCAACTGCCGCACCTGCCTGTACGACAGCCAGGTGTCTATGTATTTCGGCCTTGAGCAACCCTCACTCAGTGACTATTTAATTCCATTTAACTGATGCAATCTTATGCTTTCATTTTATTTCTTTTCAATTACTGTATTATATTTTTTCTTTATACACAAGAACATTTGATTTGTGCAGAAAGTCTAGTGTCGAATGATGTTATGGTATTTTATTCAAGTGTGTGCCGTGATATGACACTCATATATTGATATGTGGGATTTCACGTCCTAAAAACACCGTATGATTATGAGAGACGCCGTAGTGGAGGGCTCCTGAAATGTCGACCACCTGGGGTTCTTTAACGTGCAACCAAATCTCAGCACATAGGCCTACAACATTTCCGCCTCCATCAGAAATGCAGCCGCCGTAGCTGGGTTTCGATCTACGCTTTCCGACTCAGCAGCCGAGCACCAAAGCCTCTAGACCACCACGGCGGGGCGTGATATGACAGTGGAGGACAGTGAAGAAAAAACGCACTGGCGTGTAGAAGCAAAAAGAATTAATAAATGAAATCCCACTTGGAGAAAACCACGGCTATAGTTCTGAAGCATGAGAAGAGGGGGGAAGCAAATTAAACTGAAAAAAGAACTTGAGGTAGGGAAGCAGCAAGATAACAGGCCATGCATCTCAGTCGTTGGGTTTTCTGATATGAGCCAAGTCATCTATTTTAGTCTACTAGAGACCTGAGCACCTGTTGTTCTTGGCTGCGGGTTGCTGGTGTGCTGCTGCTGCTGAGAAAACGTTCATGTGCCCTTGGACAAGTGTAAGCAGTCGGGCTCTGTGACAGAGCTCAGATTCTGCTGGAGTCCAACAGAAACCTATTGGCCGCGAGATCGAGCAAAGTCGTCGCCTGGTGGATTGCTCCGTGCGTCGTCTGCTAGCCACGTTATGCTTCTATGTGCGCGTACGTCTTGCACATTTTCAAAGTCTGGTTTGTCCAGTCACGTCAGTGTGAGCGTAACTGTTTTACCTATGCCTATAACGACGTACGAGAGCATTTTGTCTTTCGGATGCTTATGTGTTGTAATAAGATCAGCGAGTGCAACTTTCCAAAGTGCTGTTTATTGTCGTTGTACCCCCCCCCCCATTCACCAGAATAATTTCAGAGTGGGTGCCGCTTTCTGTTTCAAGCATATCACAAAATGCTCTGGGAATCCTCCCAAACATGAGGACTATTAAATAGTGTATAAATGCAGCATATTATTATAGAGACTCAGTAGAAAAAAAAACAGGCTCTAGGCCATACATTTGGGTGCTGTTGGTAGGTGTGCAACTATAGCACTGTAGGTTATTGATCTTGCTAGAAGCCTTAGTTGTGTTTATGTGGCCGTGGTATCGCTGCATAGGAATATTACTACCACATAAACAGTGACACATCGGTACTTAAACTGTACTGAAAACAGAGTTACCGCGTGCAACCGTGTGCTTAGATTTAAGAATGCTTTAAAGAAGCCAGGCATTGGAAATAATTCAGACGTCATGCCTTATATGTAATGTCGTGTAACTTAACTGAAAATTTCATCTTTGTTACATTGTCTTCAGCGTTTATGTGGCATTGTTAGTGACTGACTGAAGGCAGTGGTAATTTTTGTCTGAAAAAAAAACATGCTTGTCTCATTAATCAGGCTTTTGTTGTAGCACTGTCATGCACGTAATCAATCGATGAAAGCTTCCTGCTGAACTCTTATATAAGATTTTCATGTTTTTACTGGTGCGAGAACATGTGCGTACATGTGGTAAATGCAGTATAGTGTCAGCCCCTGAGCCACTGAACGAAGCGCGGCTGCGAGTATTTGTACATGCGCCATCGACCGCATATCCACACTTGCGCGGGTGCGGTGCTGGCACCTATAGCCCTATCTTTGGGAGGTTGCCCGATATGACAAATCCTTGAGCCGCTAGACACCAATGGCTACGGTACCCTTTATTGGCTGCTGTGCTTCGCTTTAAGGCATCTTCATAATTTACCTTGATGAGATCAGCTCCTGTGTCATCCCTTCTCTCTGCACGTAACAGTATGTTAAAAACGAAATAGTGCACAACTGTCTGACACTAGACATGTAGCTTATGCCTTTCTTCTTGACTTATTTTCATGTGAAGGGGTGATTATTTCTACACTGTTATCTTCTGTCTTTTTAGGTGTTATGTGTTCTGGTTTAAGTGCAGTTGTTCTCTAGTGGTGTCAGTTCTTCATGGAGTGTTTAGAAGACGCCTCTGACATTCCAAAAATAACAAAACTTGCTCGTTGTGCCAACAGAACCTAACAGCCACCCATGTCTGCATTTTCCCATTAGTCTATCGTAAGATGGTCTGTTGAAGGCCACGATTAAGTTTGGTGAACTACATGTGTGTGTGTGTATGCACATGACAAGGTAATCATGGTGGTGTTATCGGGTCAATCTACACCTAAAAATCTTCAACTTGTTTTATGAACCACGATGTAATGAAAATACGGGGATGAGAGCCAGACACCTTGCTATGTTGAAGGAGTGAAAGCAACTACATGTAGCAGCACCCTTTGCCGATGCTCGTGCTCTAAATTCATTTTTATTTTATTTGCAACACACCTTAAACGTATTTAGAGCAAACTTTTATGCCCATTTTGCAAAATATGTAGATATATATCCATTTTGATGTACATGGCTGGGCAATAATGGTCAAATATTTTGCAAAGGTTGCTTGTGCTAAATCTGCGAAATAGCGAGTGCCGAAAATGAGACACCCAACCAAAATTACGCACCACGTAGAGTTTCACACCGATGGCACGCTTAATTATGCTTGTAGAGTGCTTCTGATGGGACTTCGCACATGGGAGTTTGAAGACTTCTGTTGTGTCTGTTCACGCATACCCATCACACATAAAAAGGCCCTTAGCACACTTTGTGCCTCTTATGTTATGCGTTTTTAGGATTTGTGGTTGCTTTGATGCATAATTTGATGGGATATTTGCAGTTGCATAGATGTATATCTGTTTGGTGCTGAAAGATGTGTAGACATTATGCAGGTTCCTGCAGCTGTGTGAAAATAAAGGATTATTCAGTATCTCACCCAGTGTCGATGTTTTGAAATAGCATACAGTAGACTGGAGTAGAAAAATCACGGCCTAAGATAGAGACTCATTGCTCACTCAAAGTCGCAAAGTGAGCATTAAATTGTGACATAAACCTGGTGAAAAAATATTTGGTTTTATTTTGTTTGACATAATTCATTACTAATATCACTACTCCGCTAGGGCACTCAAGGTTTCCAAAGCATCTTTGTAAAATTTCAGGTACAAAAAGCATCACAGAATGTATCACATGAGACCACAAAATGAAAGCTATTTTAGCCCAGCCAGAAACTTTTATCTACAAAGTGAAAGCAAGAGGCAACATCTGAACAAGAGCCGGCTAAGCAATGTAAATATACTTGAGTTTATTGTCTATCACATAATTAACTGACTATATTTATTGAGAAATAGCTCGGGGGCATGCAAGATCTTAAGTACATGTCACAAACTTCAGGTACACCTAGTATCACAATAATATATGGGCTTGGCAACACCACAGCTATGGCCACGGCCTCTTACCTGCAACGCCTTTTTGTCCTGCAGGCTTTCTTGTCGCTCTGCGGCCCGCAGTCCGACGGCGTGCTGTTCGGTGCCTTTGGTGACTTCCCGGAGGCGCCATGGTCCCCGGCATGGCTGAACGTTGACCGCTACCCGGACCCACCCCTTTGGCCTGTGCAACTACGGCTGCCACAATTGCCTTCTGCGCCCCCGCGCGGAAAGTGCGTACCAATGCGTCGACCGCCACTACCGGACCAAGTGATTACAGGAATTGCTAATCTTCGGGTAACATCCTCCTTGCCCCCAGACTACATAAGCTCGAACTCGCCCAACGCAGCCTTCAATGGGCTTGGCAACACCACAGCTATGGCCACGGCCTCTTACCTGCAACGCCTTTTAGATGCGGAAGCATCTTATACTCGCGCCTTGTAGTGCGCCGTCCGCACCGCTTCTCGAACATTCGACAGCTGACGCGCGCGCATGCGCCGTCGCGCCATCGCCCACCATCTGTGCCGCGCGCGCTTCTCCTTCGAGATATTCGACAGCTGACAGCGCATGCGCCGTCGCGCCGTCGCCATCTGTGCCGCGCGCGCGCTTCTCCTTCGAGAACATTCGACAGCTGACAGCGCATGCGCCGTCGCGCTGTATATATACTCAAGGTCGGCGCTCGCTCGCTCAGTTGCCGCTCGTCGGTTGGTTTGTACGGCGCGTCGACGTCCAAGGTCGCGGTGAAATGAATTCCAACGAATCCACAAACACAATGATCGACGTCCCTTCGACCAGCGCCGCCCTTTCGCATACGTGTGTACGTGTTCACTCATTTAACACCCCCTCCTACAACCACGTTAACCAATTTAGCCATCGACCCAAGTAAGTCGCAATTTAACACCCCATTTCACAACCACGTTAACCAATGTAGCCATCGACCCAAGTAAGTCGCACTTTAACACCCCGTTAACCAATTATATGCTCCGCATCCTCCTCAGTGTTCCCCCGAGGGAAGCTGCGGGCAATTTTTTTGTCCTGCAGGTAAATAATCGATACTCACTGTATGCACGTCGTACTCGTTACGCGGCCCTCCTGGTGTTGCCAAGCCTACAGTGTTGTTTTAATGTCGTGCTTGATTGTGCGCATGTCATTAAGCAATTGCTAGCTTTGTCAGGCGACATTGAATTAAACCCTGGTCCTACCACTCGCTCTAACGTACTCGACTCTAGCGAATCGCTACAGTCGAGTGACGTAATGACAGCACTTAAAAACATCCAATCTGGTCAAGCTTCCATGCTACAAGAACTTAAGGCAATCCAGTAGAAACTGTCTCAAAACGATGATTCGATCATGGAGATGAACAATAGACTAACTAAAATAGAAAAAGACTGTGAATCAGTATTGACAATATCAGCAAGCTTTCAGACCAAAATGCACAAGATGTCACTGCAATCATGACCAAATTGGATGACTTTGAAGACCGAGCACGTCGATCGAACCTTGTTCTTTTTGGTTTAAAAGATCGCGAGCGTGAAACTTGGGCCGAATCGGAAGCCTCTGTGCTCCAATTTTGTAGCAAAGAATTAGAAAGCAGTCTTGGCGCAATGGATATAGAAAGGGCTCATTGCTTAGGTAAATATAATGCTAACAAAAACCGACCAGTCATCATTAAATTTGCACACTTTAAGGTTAGGGAGAACGTATTGTCGAGTGGGCGCAAGTTAAAAGGTTCGAACTATCGCATATTAGAGGACTATCCACCTAACACACCTAAAGCCAGAAAACTTCTCGGTGAGTTTGGAAGGGCACAGCAGCAACCTTACAAACTCCGTCATGATAAGCTTATCATTGGCAACAAAACTTTCATTTACGATCACAAGACTAACAAAGTCGTTCTGCGCCCGTTAAACACATAGGCCCCAGCCGTACTATTCCAACCAGGAAATCATTCTCCTTTCTTTATACTAACATTAGAAGCATTATTCCGAAAGTTGATGGCTTACAAAATTTAATTAGCTTTTCAGAGTCAGATTTGTTCGTAATAACCGAAACTTGGCTTAACCCTTCGATAGCAGACTCAGAGCTGCTACAATATTTCCCGGACTTCAACATTTTTCGACGTGACCGCACTAACAAACGTGGAGGTGGAGTGCTGATAGGCAGTCATAAAGCCTTCAATGTACAGAAATTCATGTGTCCTCATGCTTAGAAATCACGTTCATTCTCTGCAATGCTTCTTATCCCCCCACTATAATTGGAGTTTGTTACCGCCCTCCCGGTCTTGACCCTCTTTTTGTACCGAATTTCCACGTGGCTATTCACTCTGTAACTAAAACTTTCCGTCATTATCTGATACTTCTCTTCGGTGATTTTAATTTTCCAGCAATTTCGTGGAATAATCTGGCAAGCACGGCCGCCAAACACGGTCCTGAAAGCGATTTCGTCAACTCATGCCTAACATTTGGACTAACGCAATTCATCACTGAACCCACACGTCAAAATTCTACCTCCTCCAACACTCTAGATCTTATCCTCACTTACGAGCCTGACAAGGTTTCCAAGAAGACGTTCTTTCCTGTCTGAAGTGACCATTCAGTGATTCATGGTACCTACCTCTGCCAACTAACACGCTCGTCTAAAATAACAAAAACGATAACATTGTATAACAAAGGAAACTATTCCGCCCTAAACAATGAATTTGCAGAATTCGCTACTTGCCTGCTAGCCGATTTTTCGCAGCGCTCTGTCGAGACTAATTGGTTGCTCTTCAAAAATAAAATCCATGACCTGTTTATAAAATACGTGCCCACCATTACCGTCACCGAAAAAAAGACGTCCCCATGGTTCACAGCTACACTAAAACGACTCAATAATAAAAAGAAAAGACTTCTTAGATGAACAAAACGATCTAATAACATTTCTGCACGGAACAACTTCTACGCTGCGGAAAAAGCATTCAGCACGCATGCTATGAAAGAAAAACGTTCTTTTTACTCACAGACTTTGCCGGCCATGCTGACTAATAACCCGAAGAAATTTCGGAGCGTTATGAACCCTCAAAATTCCCAACCACTGGCACTGTTTGATAATCATAACCTTCAGATCCCCGACGATGAAGCCGCTGAACAACTTAATCATTTTTTCTCTTCCATGTTCACTATCAAACCTAACGGCAACTTACCTTCATTCCATCCTCGTGATTACGACATGATGCCGGACATCACGTTTTCTCAACAGGGCATTGCTAAATTAATCGACTCATTAAAGCTTACATCTTCTTGTGGCGCCGATGGCATCAACGCTAAAATGTTAAAAAACACACAACCCTTTGTCAGTGTGATATTACGCCATATTTTTCAGCAATCACTGTCTTCGGGAGTGGTGCCGGAAGACTGGAAAGTGGGTAAGATTGTACCAGTCCCTAAAAAGGGCCCGCCATCCCAGCCTAGCAGCTATCGTCCCATCTCGCTCACTAGCATTTGCTCTAAACTAATGGAACATGTGATCTACTCTAACGCAGTCAAGTTCTTAAACCGCCACAACTTCTTTCATCATAGTCAACATGGGTTTCGCTCAGGATTATCCTGCGACACACAACTTGCTTTATTCTACAATGACATCAGTTCTAGCGTTGACCTAAATATACCCACCGATGCCCTCTTTTTATACTTTGAAAAAGCATTTGACAAAGTTCCGCATCAACGGCTACTCCTCATGCTTTCTTGCTTAAACATTAATACATCGACGTCCAACTGGATTCGTAGTTTTCTGACTAATCGGCAACAATTTGTGTACGCTAACAACCATTCATCTAACCATCTTCCCGTAATCTCTGGCGTCCCACAGGGCACAGTACTCGGACCCCTACTTTTCTTAATTTATATAAATGACCTCCCAGCTAATATTTCATCAAATATTCGCCTGTTTGCAGATGATTGCGTCGTGTACCGTCCAATAAAAAACCCTACCAATATTGCTATACTTCAAAACGACCTTAACCTTATTGAATCCTGGTGTAACGACTGGCTAATGTCTTCAAACGTAAATAAGACATCGCTAATATCATTTCACCGTAAGCAACATTACCAGCAAGCGACTTACACTATTTCAGGCTCTACAATCTCAACAGCAGAATCCTATAAATACCTCGGCGTAACATTCTCAAGCAACCTTACCTGGTCCACTCACGTTAACAACATAGCATCCTCCGCTAATCGTGCGCTGGGTTTTCTTCGTAGGAATTTAAAACTTGCTCCCTCATCAGTGTAGTTGTTAGCTTACACCACATTTGTTCGCCCTAAATTGTAGTACGCATGCTCGGTTTGAGACCCTCATCAATCTAATCTATCTAACCATCTCTAATCTGTACAAAATCGCGCAGCCCGGTTCATCTATTCCGTGTACTCTTGTCATTCCAGCGTTTCCGAACTTAAAACTCGTGGCCACCTCAACAACCTAGAATCACGTCGTCATATATCTCGGCTCTGTCTTTTTCACAAATTTTATCACGCTCCTTTCAACGTTCCAGCCATCTTGCCTGCTCATCGATTATGCAGCCGTACAAACCATCCCCGAGCCATTTACCCATTGCCAGCACAAACTACTGCCCACCTTCGCTCCTTTTTTGTAGCAACCACCCGGGACTGGAACAACTTGCCTGCCTTCGCCATGCACCACTCCGACCCACATGTATTCAAGACCGTGATTGAATCGTTAATATGTTGCTAATTATGCTCATCCCTCATGTAATACCCCGACTGGGGCCTTTGAGGTATACTAAATATATAAATAAATAAATATATCATGATAGCCCGTGCAATGAAGACACTTTCTGCACAGCCAAAAAATTTCATCTAGCTTTTGACCAAGCTGGGTATGCGAAACACCTTGGAAGAAATAGCCAAAGCACAATGCATTTCGCAGCTTGAATGCGTGTCAACCACTACCATAAGAAAAGAAATTGTGAACAAACTTGGCACAATTTACCACCAGCATGGCCAGAAAATTTATATCTCAACAAAAATTGGAAACATCGTTGCAGTGGCTAATATTCATGGACATGTGCACCTCAACTACAACAGAGGCCGACGAAAGGCCAAAGCGGAGGCTTTGCTTTGTTTTTTTGGCAGGGAGAGAAATGCCCTGACTTGAGCGGTATTTGAATATGAGTGGACTTGACCACTTACGTTGGCAGTGGGTAAGTAGCATTTTACACGTTGGGTAGAGGTGAATGGCGTATGTGGATTGTAAATGGGTGTGGCTACATTCCAGTTACTCGCCAGCTGGCCCACAGTTTCTGTCAAGAACTCAGTAGGAGGCATGTCATGTGATCCAGCAGATGTGAATTCTGGAGGAGTCTCAGCGGGTGTACCTTGACCTGGGGAAGCATTTTCAGTAGTCGGTGCACGTGGGTTCGTGCACAGGTCGGTATGGAGACAGGTGCCTGTATGGCAGGCGTGATATGTGCGGTCTGCTGTGACATAGGCGGACCAGGCACGCCGTCCTCAGGAGCGTCGGTCATACTCGCAGCGTCTCGGAATTTTGGCCATGGTCGATGGCTGGTGGCTTTAACTTCGGCTGCGGGAGACTGTGAGGGCGATGCTGGTCGCTGCTGGCAGGACGCCCAGAGCGTTGAGGCTGGTAGAGAGTCCCCTCGGACATTGGGGATGGTGAAGGTTCCGCGACCGGGAGGTGAATAGCGGGTGGAAGGATGTCTGCGCCAGACTCCGAGGCGTGCGGCCAGGTAGCCGTCGTAGAGTCGGATAGGGCCGCGGTGTCGTGTGCCGTCGATGTGACGGAAGACGTGCATGTGGCAGGCACGTGTGACGAAGCTGCGCACGGGGCCTCTGAGGGAATGTACCTCTCGGAGGGGAGGTAAGTCGCAGTGGTCTTCTACCTTGTGGTCATGGTCAAATGCAGGAGTGGATGTTTCTGCAACCGGATTAGGGGTAGAAGTAGTCGAAGCTGTGGTACCGAGGTAGCAGTCAATGGAGGGCTGCGGACCAGTCCGTACCTTGCTCTGCGACGCCTGGGAAACGTTTCCCAGGCACATTGACCACTTTAAGCGCTACCTAGTTTCCGGAAGTGAAGCGTCCTGTGGATGGGAACAAATAGTGTTGCATGAGCAGCGAACGTGTCCGATGACCTGGCGAAGACGGGGAGTGGTAAGATTTTGGCAGGAAATTGATCTGGTTGACGATAGTGATCTGGTTCGGCGTGTAGGGCGAGAAGGTATGATCATCGAGCAGCAGGTGGTTGCGACTGGCATAACCATTGACGCTTGGTTTGCCATTGTCGCTGACCAAGACATTGGCTGTCGGTTTTCCAGGGTGGCAGCAAGCACATGATGTTTACTGCAAAGCTCCATCGTGGTACCCAGCACCTCCACCAAATATTGCGGGAAGAGTGCAGAGCATACGAGTGCATAGTTAGTATATTGACAGTACCAGGGGGTGACGAGTTGCATCATCTTCTTCCAATCTGAGCGAGCTTCTTCGTTCTCTATATTGCAACAATATTCTACTGACCCTAAAAAATCAGGTATGCAAAGCTGTCTAATGCAAATCTGAAACAGCGATAAAAAAAACTACGCTAAAAGCACGATTCCCAAGGAAGCCTTGGCCGTTCTGGCAAAAGTGGGCAGATCCCCAAACGTGAGCTCGACCATCCTGTAGTTCCCCACTCACATCACCACAGAACGTGATATCCTCCCGAATAAAAACGAGATTACACACTTGATGGCCAGAGACATGCTGCGCTGAACACGGATATACCTCTCGCACAATAAGGAACATACCTCATGTATAAGGATAGGATCACAAGCTATAGTGAAAAAAACAAAAGCATATGTTAACACAAGAAGGATATTCCTACCGCTTAGTCCAAAACTAAACAGCAGACAGGCCATTTTCTGGGGGCAGCCCTTGATGAACAACTTCCCTAACCCAGTCCGTCTAAGATGGATATATTCGAACAACCATCAGGATGACCCGGAAAATTCGTACCAGAAAGGACGTACAACACTCTAACACATGTTATAGTGTTGAAGTTATGTTGCCAGAATGCTTGCAGTTACTCTGGAGACCCTTTCGTTGAGGTTGGCTACTGCTCTGCGCATCTCAAACTTTGGCGTCTAAATGTGAGCAGTCCAGCAAGCTCACAAGGCAGCTTTGAGGCAAGCTTTTGAAGTTTCCACGTGCGAGACCAAGCCGATAGTGCATTAAACCTTGATAGACATTCGATAAAGTTGTATTCATAATAAAAAAATTGGAAGCGCAAACCAACGGGACACAAGAGAAGAAACAAACAATCTCGTTGTCCCGTTGGTTTGCACTTCCAATTTTTTCATTATGAATTTGTACCAACTAGCCCACCTGTCAACCCTTCTGAAAGTTGTATTCTTTGAACCATAAAGTGAGAGAAAGAGGCAACATCTGAATTTCGAGCTTGTGCCCCATAGCTAAAATGTCTCAGCCTGAAATTAAATTAGGGAAATAACAAATTCAACAATGAAGAGGAGGCTGTCACTCAATGAAAGCATATATGCACCTGCAGTCATCATATGAGGTCTGTTAGAAAAGTATCCGGCTATCGATGGAACAGCAAAAACGGGCATTATTGGAGCATTGTAAACCTAAACACCCTCAAAGTAGTCCCCTTGGGACTCTAGAGACTGCTCTTAGAGGTGCTGCCATTGTTGGAAGCATTCTAGCACTGCTCCAGTTGCTCTCTTATTTTCCTTGCAATGAAAAACCAATGAGAGCACTGTGCCTACCTCACTCAAACACTGCATCCCAGCCACTGAGGAAATTGCCAGGCGGGAAAAAATTCACACGTGCACACGAAGATTCAAAATCGGCTAATGCAAGCGCGCTTGTTCCAAATCCATGAAGTGCCTGCAAAAAAAAAGGGTCGGATACTTTTCTAACAGACCTCGTACATTTTACACTGGCGTTATGTGAGACAGAGGGGTAATGTATTGGCAAAAGCGAGTGGAAAACGGGAGGTGCTATCTGCAGAGCTTGTTGAACAGCTAACAGCAAAGCATCACCAAGAGCAACTGTTGCAGTTTTGTACAACCATGAAATTGTTCATAAAATATACATAAACCTCCATGTAACAAAGTACGAAACATCACGAATACAAATCATCGCATTGAAGGTTCTTCGCATAAGAGTTGGAACTTCTATGGCGAAACCCGAGATGCCCGTGTATTTAGATTAAGGTGCATGTTTAAGATCACCACCACATGGAGAAAATTTCCGGAGCTCTCAGCTACGGCGTCTCCCACAATTATATTGTGGTTTTGGGACATAAAAACTCTACAAATATTATTACATTACACTCACCTACCTTCCTCTGCAGTGCTATTCAAGTGATTTTATGACTTCTGTATTAGATTACTACACTGCTATTTTTTCTACTTCAACTCTTTCCAAAATTTAGAAGAACGTATTCCTCTTCAACTGTAGTAGCTGGTCTCTGTTGCACAGAAGATGACTTGACAAACGCTAAAGCTACGTGTTTTGACAACTAGCACAAGCAGATGTTTTAGTGTATTGCCTTCCTTTATCAATTTTTTATAAAGTGCAAGGACATTCAGGTGCTAAATATAAATGAAACTTTACACTAATTTTCTCCACGAATAATTAATTTCTAACTGTAAAACACAGGGTTAGAGTTCTCAGAGTGCAGTTTGTCAACCTAAAACCAAGTCATTGTGTCTCTTTAATGTTCATTCCCAGGAGCCATGACAAGCAATTTTCATAATCTGTATTATAAAAGTTGGTCCTTTGCTGTTGACAAATGAGCTGGTGAAATTTCAGCACATTTGGCTGAACACTTAATTTATAATAAGGATTTTTATAAACACGCATGTGGCCTGGTAGCCTCACAACAGTACATGTGAACCATGACATAATAAGCCACTTGCTTTGTGAGCGTATCTACTCCGCCCAACAACTGTTTCATCATCAGTTGCGGTACAATGGAGCTACTTCAACTTTTGTATGCCTTGGAATTGAAAAATTGAAGAATTTGCACTGGCTGAAGTTCGGTAGAAGACAGATCTCCTGCATGAAACACATGATGTCCCGCACCCCATGGCAACATAACGGTAGCTGGCAGTGGGCGGAGTTTATAGCTGAAGACTTCTATAGCTGACTTAGCAATTAGATATTTTTTATGTCTGTTTTTCATACACTTACAGGCACAATAGACGCTCTACAATTTTCAGCTGAGAACAGCTGTACGGAGGGTGTTCTTGTCATGGCCCCGAATAAGTACTTAGTTATGTCGGACTTAGTTACATGGAGGTTTAAACGGATAAATCTACTTATTTATGAATGACTTTATGATTTCAAGCTGTGCTTGTTGGTAGCCCCTGTTGTGCCTGCACTCCTCAGCTAGCGCCTCTAGCTCCTGCCGCCTTTGCTGGAGCTCAAGCTCCTTTAGCTTGAACTTTGCTTCCTGCTACGCCTGCCTCTGTTGAAGCTCCATTTTTTTTCAGCTTCATTTCCTGCTCATTGCGCTTTATCTCGAACCGCAGCCGGTCCTTTTCAAGTTGGAAGCGGCGGTTCTCGATTGCAGTGTCCCGATCGCAGCGGGCCTCAACGAGGGCATATGTTGCCTCAGCGTGCCGCTGTGGACCTGCACAAGTTTACAAGGAACAGTTAACTGTCTTAGGTTGAAATTGATGAGCAAGTGCAACAGTTTACAAAGCACCATGATATTCTACTGAGCACACATGGTAATTTTTTAACACAGTAGACTCCCAGTAAACTGAAATCTATTAAAGGGAATTGTTGCTTAAATGAAACAACTTCATTCAACACGGTTGCTTTCGTACTTAGATTCTCCACTTTTTTTTTATCTCGGAACTACTGTTAAATGGAAAACATTTTCTAGTTTCTTCACATTCCATTTAACGAGAGTCTACTGTACAGTACTATTCAAAAACACTAGACTTATTAAACACAGGCAGGTAAATACTGCAATAATAGTCAAGCTGCCTCTGTACACACAAAATTGCTTGCAACAAAATGTTGCAAATACTTAAAAGAGTATTGGGAGAAATCTTATAAGTTGTTTCTATGCATCAAATGAAAGATAAAGCCCTCAAAACCAAGAAAATTCACTTATACACTTGACGACACTTTAAAAAGCAAATGCAACACGCTTTTAAAAAGCTGGTTCTGTTTCATATACTGTATACTGGCGTCAAGACACACTGTAGCTACATGAGTTGGCGACATGCTCACGCTAAATATGGTGATATGGTGGCAATACACGGACGTTCCATCATCTATTGCTATACACATGTGGGTCAAAGAAGGACCAAGTGTTGTTCTGGCTGGCATCCAGTTGCTGCACACTTGTAGCAGCCAATAGTGAACGAATCTATGGAACTTGTATCTATTGCGGCCTGTTTTGCTACTGAAAGTTTATACAGGGCAAAATGTTGCTGTCATGACAATAAATCACAATAAAATTATTTCCTTGCCTTGTCATCAATTTAGACGATGTTGGAGTGCACACACAATGACAGAAGCCATGTTTTACTTTGCTCGATTGAAAGGTGTGATTCACTACTGCAATCGAACAGCGAGGAGAAGCGACAGGAAAAGCAACATGCAAGCAGCAATTTCGCATGCCTTGGTATCTGACATCGCATGTGTTCATTTGGGTGTGTGAAGTCACTAGAATTTATACTGTAGCCTGACGTCATGCACGTACCATTCAAAACCTAGCAGCACTTCCGGACCGTTATATTCGCTCAGAGACGTGTCTGTACACAGCAGATTTGTATAAGAGAGTAAACCCAGCTTTGAAAATCGGTGTTGGTGCACTTACAACTGCCTACATGCATACCTCTGATTGGAGTGGCTCGGGGGCGCACTGGTGTGGAAGTGCGAGTCGCAGCAGTCAACAGTGAGCATGGGCTAATTTGAGCCCTGCGCTGCTGCGAATCAACTGGCAACTCTGAAAGGGCAATCAGTAACTGAGTCATGCGAATTTATGCAATGCATTTCACCCCCCCCCCCTTTCTAACTGGCTGATTCTGTCCAACTTCTGATACAGTAAAAGCTTGTTAAGTCAAACAACACAGGACCAAAAAAATGTTTTAGTTATTTAATCTTGAATTATTAAAGGTATCAAGAAAACGAAGAAATGCCTCTTATACCCCATCACAGCTGGCAATATAAGTGCACTTCGAGCGAGTACACTTAGTTGCGAGTGTCATTTGCGCGCTGTCACACGAGCAAGTTTAGTGTCACTCGCCGCAAAGTACACTTGCTGGCAAGCGCGTTCCCTAACCTCATTTCGCTTTGACCAAGTTTGTAGCTTCGGTCCCAGTGGCTTGCACAGAAATACGCTGTTGCCTAAAGCGGTCATCATACTATTTTTAAACTATTGTTTTCATTATAAGGAATTCTGCTATATACTAAAACAAGTCATAAATCGACAACTCTCGCTACTCTCTCCCTCAGGCAGTGTGCGGCCACGTCCGCTGTGGGGATGCGGCAGCACATGCTGTGCAATGCTGCGCGTCCGTCGCGTTGTTTACTTCCAGACACACTTGCACATGTGTAAACGAGTCATCCTCTACTCGTTTACGATGGCGTGTGCCACTGGTACTACTTGCAACGAAGACAATGTGGTCCGACAATGAGACACTGGTGCCAAAGTAACAAATATATATTGGCCTACAAACCCAATAATTGCTACTGCAATCATAAACGAAGATGAAGTACACTTCGCTTCCTCGTGTAGCAGCAAACTGCCAAAATGACACTTTGTGAGCGTAAGTACACTCGCTCAAAGTGCACTTAAGTTGCCATGTGTGACAGGGGTATTATTTATTTATTTTTTTTTTATTTATAATACCTCAAGGGCCCCAGTCAAGGGGTGTTACATGAGGAGGTAGACAGTTCACAAACAGATGATTTGTTCGATGGCTTCTTTGAAATGGGCGATGCTGGAGTGGTGCACGATGTCAGCAGGAAGATCTTTCCATTCTGTTGATGTTTGCACAAAAAATGAAGAGTGATGGGCAGTGGTATGCGCACGGGGTGGATAAACCGCTTTCGAATGGCTGATACGGCGTGAAAGACGATGGGCTGGAACGATAACATGGTTTAGGTGCAATGCATGATAAAATGTGTGAAACAAACACAGTCTTGAAATTTTGCGGCGTGAAGCTAAGTTAACCATGTTAGCTTGAGATTTTAGTTTAGTGACGCTGCTAAGATAGGAATAGTCAGAATAAGTGAATCTGACTGCACGATTTTGGATAGTTTCAAGCGTTTTAATAAGAGTTATTTGATGGGGATCCCAGATGGCACATGCGTATTCCAGCTTCGGGCGGACTAGTGTTAGATAGGTTAAAAGTTTAACAGAAGGCGGGGCTAAACGTAAGTTTCTTCGGAGATAGCCAAGCACGCGGTTGGCGTCATTAGTTATGTTCATAATGTGGGATGACCACGTCAGATCTGAAGTTAAAGTGATACCGAGGTATTTACATGAATTAGCTGCTGTTATTTCAGAATCAAATAGGAAGTATTTATTGGAGGAATAGGATTGACGGCGATGGAAGGAGATGACACAAGTTTTCTTAATGTTAAGGGACATCAGCCATTTTTCGCACCATGATTGAATCAAACAAAGATCAGACTGTAGGATGACAGGGTCGTTAGAATTGTGAATAGGACGATAAATAACACAGTCGTCTGCGAACAGACGAATGTTAGACGCTAAGTTATTGGGGAGGTCGTTAATATAGATTAGGAATAGCAGAGGACCAAGGACCGTGCCTTGAGGTACGCCGGAGGTTACAGCGGATAGGGAGGAGCGATGGTTATTAGCACAAACGAACTGCTTACGGTTAGTCAAGAAGTCACATATCCAATTAAAAACAAGACAATTAAGGTTAAGACGTGAAAGCTTCAAAAATAATCTGTTATGAGAAACTTTGTCAAAGGCTTTTTCGAAATCAATGAAAACGGCATCTACAGGTATGTTATTATCCAGGCTAGAACTCAGGTCATTAACGAACAGGGCGAGTTGAGTGTCACATGAAAGTCCTTTTTGAAAACCGCGTTGGTTAGGGTGAAAGAAATGTACTGAACGTAGAAAAATTATTATGTGCAAATAAATTATGTGTTCCATTAATTTAGAGCAAACACTTGTGATGGATATGGGGCGATAATTACTCGGTGAAGATGAAAGGCCTTTTTTCGGGACAGGAACGATCTTACCAAGCTTCCAGTCTTCCGGCACCACTTCGCACAAAAGGGACTGCTGAAATATGTGCGAAAGAATAATGCTTGTTATAGGCTTAGTGTTTTTGAGAATTTTGGAATTGATGCCATCCATTCCCGCGGACGACGTTAGTTTCAATTCGTCAATTAGTTTTGCAATACCGTATGAATCGAATGTAATGCCTGGCATGACAGGATGATCAAGAAATGGGGAGTCTGGAAGCTGGCTGCAAGATTCAGGGGTAAATACGGAAGAGAAGGCAGTATTTAATACTTGAGGGGTAGCATGTTCTGGAATAGGATCGCCGTGTTCATCAAGTAAGGATAACGTTTTTGTGGGGTTGGGGTTAATAGCTCTCCAAAATTGTTTAGGGTTATTTCGTAGCATATTGGGTAATGTAGCAGAGAAAAAAGAACGCTTAGCCTTCGCAGCGAGTGATTCAAATTCCTTTGCCGTTCCGCGGTACTTGTTCCAAGCGCTCGCGCTGTTCGACAGTTTAGCCGAGCGATATAATCGCTTTTTCTTATTATTAAGGTGCTTAAGAGATATGTTGAACCAAGGTGAAGACGCCCGTTACGTAATTGTAATTGTGGGTATAAATCTATTGATCAAATCGTGGATTTTGCACTTGAACAAAGACCAGTTAGTTTCAAGGGGGCGTTGGAAAAAGTCGTTTAAGTACCAATCACAAAATATGGATAGTTCGTTGTTAATGGCGGCATAGTTACCTTTATCGTAGAGTGTGAGGGTTTTCTTGGAATGGCTTTTGCCTGGTAGTTGATTAGAAAACGAAGCGTGAAGCACAGCGTGATCACTAATCTCTGGGAGAGGAACTAGGGATGCAAGATTGTCGGGGTGTGACGTGAAAATGAGGTCGAGAATATTTGAAGAGTGCTCAGTAGCTCGCGTTGGGAATGAAACAAGTTGAGATAAACCAAATGTTAGGCACGTGTTAACAAAGTCGCTTTCCATAGTGTTTTTAGATATCGTAAGCGCGAGGTTAGACCAGATTATTCCTGGGAAGTTAAAGTCACCCATTAAAATAACCGGTATGTTAGGATAGGAGGCATTCAGGAAGTTACGAGCACTGTGGAAATTAGCGATAAATGAAGCATCTGCGTCAGGGGGGCGGTAACAGACTCCGATGATAACCGGAGGATATGAATTTCTGCAGCAGACAAACAGTAATTCAAGGCTGGAAGGGATGACCACTAGGGAGCAATTTAATCGGCTGTGAGCAGCTATCAGGACGCCACCACCACGCTTACCATCACGATCTCGCCGAAATATGGTAAAGCCGGGAAAGCATGTTGCTAATTCGGAATCGCTTATTGAAGGGTTTAGCCACGTTTCAGTTAAGAGAACAAAGTTGCATTCTGTCGTGCAGATAACATTAAAGAGCGAGTCGCGTTTCGGCAAGAGGCTTCTAATGTTAGTGTGTACAATTGACAAAAGTTCAGGCTTTACTTTAGGATTCGCCGAGGTGGGAGGTGGTAGCTATGGGCGAAGGGGGACTACTTTTTCAGAAGAGCGATCGAAAACGTAAGTGGTGCCATCAATGGTTAGTTTGTTGTACCGAAGTTTATAGGCCTTGCGAGATGCTTTACCAAATTCAATGAGGTGCTTACGGGCCTTGCGTGTGTTTGGAGAAAGATCTTCGCTAATGCTGTAATTGGTGTCTTTTAGTTTTTAGTTTTTTGGCGTTGGACAGCACTAGTTCTCGATCCTTGAAATGGCAGAACCGGACAATTATGGGTCTATTTTTACTTGGTTGAAAACGCCCTATGCGGTGAGCGCGTTCAATGTCTCTAGGTTCGACTGAAACTTCCAGATTGGCAAGACATAGATCTATGACGCGCTTCTCAGACTGTGCCCAAGTCTCGTCACTGGCATCTTCAAAACCGTAAAAGACAAGGTTGCATCGTCGCTGTCTGTCCTCAGAGTCGTCCATCCTGGCGACAAGGCTAGCGATATCACCACAGTTTCGCTCAGTTAGTGTTTGTAAGCCGTCGACCTTTTCTTTTACCGCGGCTATTACGGAGCAGTTGTCTTCAATTTTAGAAAGTCTTTTAGTGATTTCTTCAAACTTTTGCTCGTGTTGCAAGAGCGTAGAACGTATGGATTTCATTTCATTAAGGATGGCTGCCTGCCCGGACTGAATATCGTTGAGGACAGACATAACGTCGTTAGGGGTTTCAGTATTAGAGGACCAAGTTGCAGGGCCAGGATTTGTCTCGATGTCACCACATAATAGCAACACCACTCGCAGGGCACGAATACAGCTAGAAACAACCTCTAAGCAACAGTTTGGGCTCGGCAGCACTAGCAATGCAGCATATTTGGTACGCTTGGAGAATAAGCAACAGGAATTTTTTACCTGCAGAAAAAGCAGGCGTTGCATGTGAGTGCGGGTCATCGCTGGGGTGCTGCCGAGCCCACTGAAGAGCGCGCGGCCTTTGGTGAAGCTTTTATCGTAGCGGTGTGACGTCAGTTCTGTTTCCGTGCCTCGTGACCATGACGGGAAGGGCGGCAGCAGTGACGGAGGCACAGGCGGGAACATTGAAGGGCATTCGTGCGGTGCGGGCGGCAGGGTATCCACGGCACAATGCAGACGGTGAATCCCGGCTGATGGGTCCAAAGCGTGCAGCGGTAGCTTAGCCTGGGGGGTCGGGCTCTGATGTGCAGCGTGCTGCAGGCCACCGGGGAAGGATTGAAGACGGGCCACGCAGAATATCTGCAGAAAAAGCAGGCGTTGCATGTGAGTGCGGGTCATCGCTGGGGTGCTGCCGAGCCCACACATCAATACGTGTTCATCATTACATCAATACGTGTTCGTTGTTCTGGTAAATATATAACGATTTTTATGATTTTATGACTTTGTGGGTAATGCGATCATGACGCCAGACTTGCGAGATTATTTAGCCCGAAGGACGCTCTTCCTCTCTTTCTTATTACGTATAGCCATTATTACCATGCGCACATGACACTAGTTGTTTCAAAGGTAAAATTACCAGCAACTGATATTTCCTAATGATGTAGCAAATGTGTTTCATGCCAGCAGACTGACTATGGCTGAGTTTCTCATCTTCAATAGCTTTTGCCATATTTTATTTTTGTGACATTGCATGTGCGCTGCATCAAGTTAAAATGAATTTGCTGAGTGCTGAGTCTGCATGTAGACAAAATGAATAACTGACAAAGATAACGATGCAGACAGCACTGGCTTATTTCGGTCGCCTGCAAATGCTGTTTTCGTACTTGCGTGCCTGGTATCTGCAGCAACGCCTGCGACACCTCATGCTTGGTGGGCTTTGCGGATTATTCATATTACCCACGTTGGAACCAAATGTAACCGAATCAGCAGGTTTGATGGCAATAAACTATACAAATGCTGGCCGGGGCCAGGGAAAACTCCCGAGTCATCCAATTTTCTTAATAGTTTATTGAGATCAAATTAACGAGCTTGTTCTGTATAACTCATGAAGCTGTGTGGACTTGTGCTAATAAATCATGCACAAATTTCCAAAAATTAATCTTAAAACAAAGATGACCTACTTTATGTCTACGGCTCTTTGAAGTTAATGCAAAGGCTCTCTGGCTACACAAATTATATATTTTCTGGCAGCGGAGCAAAGGTGATTACATTTTTATTAACAATTTATTTCTGGAATATTTACTGAAATAGTTCCATAGTCTCCTAGTGCAGCCATCATCGCGTTCAGCGAGCTGTCGTGCGGTTGACGGCGGTGGCTTGTAGCCGCACTCGCGTACTATGTCAGCCGCTTGCTGCAGGAGGTCCTCCAGTTCGGACTGCTCCTCTTCTGTACCGGAGTTATTGCGGAGCCAGTAATCACAATTTTTGTCAATGGGAAAGAACAGTACATAACAAAGTCCAATACGAGACGCACTTACCTCTTAATTTTCCTCTTCTGATCTCGCGAAAAACGCAGAAGGATTAAGTTAAGCCTTTCCCTGACACTGCGAATGTTGAAGCACCTGCCGAGCACCTCGGAGAGCCAATCGGCTTTCTTCGGCCACCTCGCAGGGTCAAGGAAAGGATTTACACATAATACCTCCTTTACTAGAGCGATGTCATCGCTGAGCGTAAATCGCTTGCACCCAGACATCGATTCCGCTGATGACAAAGCGAATGTCAAACGTGTTCGCCGTTGGCGCTTCTGCTTCGGCTTGTCTTGACTCGGTGGCTTGCTCCGGGCCGTGAACGTAAAACCTATCCGGCGAGTAGTTTACGTTACGTAAAGGTTCATGTTCCGTAAACACTTGCGCATGCGCAGATTCTATCCGGTATCCGGTAACACGGTAACGTAAAGAAGTATACGTACAAGCTAGAACTCCCTATTGAGCGCACGAACGCGTAGGAGCATTTCACGGCGGTCATCTGCTTAATGCGCTGACCGCGGGGACACGAATTCATGCGAGACGCCGGCACATTAGCCCCGCATCTCGTAGCATTTCACAGGAAAAAATGAAGGAAAGACGCGCACAATTTTTTACTGTGTCTTATTATTTATTTCAAATTTTTATTGATATCTTAAAGTAACAAATACATAAACTACGCATGTTGTGTTAAAAAATCTTTGCCATATCACGTGGTATACTGTTGACAACATCGGAGCAGAGTCGTCTACGTAGAGGACCAACGTCATTGCGTTGCCGTGTACGTAAGGCCATTCATACGCCCACGTCATGCCCTCATTCTCTAGGCGTGCGCCAGCAGAGGGGAGGAGAAGCAGCTTTCATTTTGAAATTTGACCCATTTCCGCGACGCGTAGCATTGCAAATTTTGGCAGACGTGATCATGAACGCCTCGTCTACGCATTGCACTTGTCAGCTCAAAATAGTCAAACCTGGTGAGTAGCCCTTTAAAAAGTTCTTTGAAGGTGCGGCGACGCAATGCCAGAGACGATATGGTCGAAAGCGAGGATATCGCTCGCCGCGCCGAATTCACAAAGCTTGGCTACTCGGCGTACCTCCTGTATAAATTCTGCCTCCGTCTGCTCTGGGCCTTGACGCAGGGGTTTGAAGTGGGTGCGCTGACACGCCGCATCCAGTTAAGGGTCAAGGATTTCATTTGGCAGCGCAAGGGTTGCGTCAAACACGTCCGGCCTCGTCTCCTGATTTGACCGGTCGGCTCCCGGTTCATCTTCGGCAGCACGCAGGTAGGTGTTAAGTCCCTCGACGCCCAATGCGTTCAGGAGCAGCGCCTTCTTGTGCTCCGTCGTGGCGTCCCTGGCAGCGGCAATGTAAACCTGTACCACAGGATGCCACTGCCTCAATGAAACAGGCAGTACACTGGGGCACTGAAGAAACGGAGGCAGAGGAATAGCCACGTTCATACTTGCCGAACAGAGTGTCGAGACGGCAGTTCAGGAAATATGCGCACGTAGATAGGCCTCGTGACCGGACTGGCACGGAACGTGTAGAAAAGTAGAATAGATGCAGAAAATGCAGTAGTGGTATGACAGCTTGCACGGGTGCTGAGTCGACAGAACGAGAAAGAGAGCTGGAAGTCCACCTTGACGTCTGATGCACGTGGATTGCAGATCCTCGTCGCCAAAATGTAGTATCGTGCAGCGGACGCACCACATGCAGAAAACAGGGCACGGCGCTGAAGCGCTGCCGACACGAGGTACGCAGCAGCCGGTAGCCAAGCAGGAACCATAGAGTAGCATAGGCTGTGTTCCAATACTCACTGTGGACGGATAATAGGCAGCTAAATGGACGGCCGCCATCTTAAGTCCCATTCCAATTCTCATGTAGCCGGCAAAATAGACTGCTCCGAGAAGACCGCATCGTAGACAAATACGATGCAGGCAACTTTCCTGACTAAACAAGATGGCGGCTCAGCGAATCGCTCAGATAGATCAAATTTTGCCGGAATGGTCGTCTGCAACTGCTATATTGCCCTACACTTAGCGGTCGGCCCCCAAACAACATCCCTAAGCGCAGGCACACGCTGATATAAAACTCACGACGAGTGGTGGTCACGCCATACCCACCGTGGACAAAATCCGAGTGCAAGGTTTGATCATAGAAAGTAAGGGTACCAACAGAGAGACAGTTCGCAACATTGAAGCCAGAGTGTCTAACACGATGCGCCTCATTAGGTGCGTTACCAATAAACACAAAGGCATGAAAGAAGCTAGCATCATCCGTTTGATCCAATCCTTTGTTCTAAGTCACATCACCTATACGGCGGCGTACCACCGATGGTTCACCGCGGAAAAGTCAAAACTCAACAGCCTAATTAGGAAAATTTACAAACAAGCGCTAGGTTTGCCTCAAAACACCAGCACCGAACTACTCTTTCAACTTTGTTTACACAATACCCTTGAGGAACTTAGTGAGGTGCAACAAATCTCCCAATTCGAGCGATTAGCCAAGACTAAGCCAGGCCGCCAGATTCTATGAAATCTCGGTATTTCTTACCACACTCAACACGGAGACAAACAGGACATACCACGCACTATCCGTGCTAGGCTAACAGTACCACTCATACCAAGAAACATGCACCCTAAACAGGACACGGATAGACGTGTCAGTAGAGCCAGAGCCACGTCAAAGATGTTTGGGCGCAACCACGAGGCTGTCTTTGTCGACGCAGCACACTACGAGGAACGTCACCGCTTCGTGGCTGCTGTCGTAGACCACACACAACAATGCAAAAGCAGCGCGTCAATCATCACACGGAACGTAGAAACGGCAGAGGAAGTGGCTATCGCGATGGCCATAGCCCACACTAACGCCTCATGCGTAATCAGCAACTCGCAGACAGCCGTTCGAAACTACGTCAGCGGCAGAATCTCCCTCGAGGCATTGCGGATTCTTAGTACAGGCAAAATTCAGGCGGACAAATACGTACACATCTTGTAGTTCCCTGCTTACACACTACTAGGTAACGCGGAGGCCAGTCCGAATGGAGTGGTGCACAACGTGGCTCGAGGTCTTATGTTCCGAGTCACGTCGGACGAAGCGGCCACCCAAACGGACCTTTCTGTGCCGGTGTGGGAATGGGACGATCGGCTCACTAAATTTAATGACGTAATTCAACACTATCGACTGCACAGGCGGCAGTACTCTCCGCCTCAGCCCAAGCTAAATCGGGCCCAGTTCATTCAGAGGCAGAAGCTACAAACACGCACATACACGAACCCTGTCATCATGCACCACATATATCCCGACGTCTATAGTTCTAATCTATGCCAGTACTGTACCAGAAGAGCCACTCTTGACCATATCCTATGGGAATGTCAGAAATTCTGGGGTCGCGGCCTCCAATGAAGACCCTCGGGCGCGTTGGCAGATTGCGCTGCTCAGTTCGGGCCTGGAAAAACAACTTTGGGCGATCCAGCAGGCCAAGGAAGCTGCCGGGAGACTCGGTCTTTCCGTTGGCCCGAAGGTGAGAGCCCATCCCAGAAATCTGCCGGAAATCTCTCTCTCTCTTTCTGGTCGTCTGCACACAGACGCTTTCCCAGATGCTCAATGTAACTATTATTTGTTTTTGATTTCAACACGAAATAAGCCAGACAATACAAGTGTTACGTCTGTTTATTTTAGCTTTTTCTTCTCGACGCGAGGTGGCGCATCGTCGCGTAAAATCTATCCAGAAGTGTTCCGATTCTCGGACAGCATGGGCTCGGTGCTGTCTTCCATGCAGTCTGCATAGACTGTCTACGTGCTGTCTAAGAATTGGAACACGGCCATAGTAAACATTTTACTATGTTACTTCATGCAGGAACTTTATTATGTAAAATGCCACGCATATATACAAAGGGTAGCGCCCCCTGAGGGCGGAAATGCTTTACATGAAACTAAATCTGACAACCATGAATTTTAAACCGAAACACCACAATTACCACGTAAAATATTATTTATCAGAATGGCCATTTTTATTTCACATGTCATGAAGAATAGTAATATACCAAGTTGACTGCAAATAACGTTATTATTAACGTGTGGTCATGTGTATGTCATAATTTCATCTCATTTATTTACTCTCAAGACGCTGGGCAATACAGGGAGGAGTGGGAATATCATTAAGAAGTAAAACGAAACAGCAGGATTAGAATAAATTATAATGCACTTTCAAAAATGATTGATATCAACGCATTGGCGTCTCTGATTGAAGCGATCAATGCGGGAAAGTGGCTCCAGTCAGTACATGTTCTAGGGATGAAAGAGTTGAAGTGCTGGTTCGTATGGCAGAAGGGAACGCCAACCTTGTATTGATGGTCATTGCGTGCTGATATATAGGCTGGTGGAAAAAACTATGAATCAGAAAGGGTTCTGTTAGTGTGATAGATCTTATGAAAGAGACAGAGACGTGAATTTTTGCGTCGTATTGAGAGGTTATACAAATTTAGTTGAGCCTTCATTAATGTGACACTTGCAGTTCGAGAGTAACTGGACAATATGAAACGTGCTGAGCGATTCTGAATGGATTTAATGTTGTCTAAGAGCATGTGAATATGAAGATCCCAGATAGACGACGCATATTCGAGCTTTGGCCGCACTAATGATCTATACAGGAGAAGCTTCAGATTAATTAGAGCAAGAGAAAAATTTCGACGTAAATAGCCAAGATTTCAATTAGCGTTGCATGTTATGTAGTCAACGTGAGCCTGCCATGACAGGTTGTTAGATATGTTAACACCGAAGTACTTGTAAAAAGAAACGTTGTTTAGGGGAGTGTTATTAAGTAGGTACGAGGGGAACGCAACTTTTGAAGGGTTACGAGCTATCCTCATTGATTTGCATTTATTTGTTTCAAGTTTCATTAGCCAATTATTACACAACGAAGAAATATTGTCTAGGTCAGATTGCAGGGTGTCAGTGTCGTTAGAGGTCAAAATTTCACGGTAAATAACACAATCGTCAGCAAATAATCTAATAGAGGAGGAAATGTTATGAGGCAAATCATTAATATATATTAAAAAAGTAAGGGACCCAAAACAGAGCCTTGAGGCACACCTGAGGTTACAGCAGTAGGAGGAGAGTTACATACATTAGCAGTCACAAATTGCTTGCGGTTACGTAAGAAGCACTTGATCCATTTTAAGATGTGTGGGTCAAGATTTAGTTTACTTAATTTTAAAAGTAGTAATTTGTGACTAACTGTGTCAAATGCTTTAGAAAAGTCGATAAATACACAATCAATAAAAGTACCACGATCAATAGCAGAGAACAAATCATTAGTAAAGCATAAAAGCTGAGTTTCACACGAGTAACTTTTTTTAAAACCATGTTGAAAGTTAATAAAAAAAGAATTATTCTCAAGAAAGTTGACTAAGTTGCAGTAAATGACATGTTCTAATAGCTTACGTGGCACACTAGTTAGTGAGATGGGTCTATAATTGTGGGGATCGTTGGTGTTACCTGACTCGTGAAGAGGAACCACCTTCCACACTTTCCAGTTTTTTGGCAGGGTACTCGATTCCAAAGACTGTGAAAAAATTCTGCACAGTATTAAGGACGAAAACAATTCGGTGTTTTTGAGAAACTTGGCGTTAATTCCGTCATCTCCGGGGAAAAAAAGAAGGCTTGAGATTTCCAAATATTTTCCTTATGCCCTCTCAATCAAGGTGTACTGGCTCCATCAGATTGTAGTTGTGAGTAGACAAGTTAGGAACAGTGGTAGGCGCCACGTTTACAAATGATGATGCAAATACACTGTTAAGAGCTAGGCAACAATTTTCTCTTGGAATAAATAATTCGCTCCCTGAAAATAGGTCCATTTGTTTTTGTTATTTCCACCAATTACCTGCCAAAATCTACGAGTAGCATTCTCACTGCGAACCGCTGACGCAATTCAAACAGAACAATCCTAACGCGATCCCTCGGATACGTTTTCCAAAGCATTCACCTTTTCTTCAAGGTTTGCTAAACGTGTTGTAAGGTCGGACACTTTGTTATCAAGAACCTTTTGGTTATTTTTGACTACTTCAATGTGTGATAAGTGAAGTGCGCGTTTCGTGAAGTGCGCGAGTGCAACCAGTGTTCGGTTTAAAATGTGCGCGAGTGCACCGGCATAGGAAAGAAGACGACGACGACCGATGGTGGGGACGCGCGCTTTCGCGATGTATTCGGTGAGGAAGACGATGGGCAGACGAGGCACGTGAAGTTCGGACCAATGAGAGGGCCGGTTGGCGATGGCCGAGCTTGATCGAGCCTGAGCGAAGAAGGCGATCGTTCCTGCAGTAGTTGGCGCTTTCTATTGCACGGCCTGTGGGAGGGGATTGGCCACATTCATCACCTTTGGTTCTTTATTAGCGGTAGAATTTCTTTTTGCTGATTTTTCAGGAGCCATCAATGCCGGTCTCCGGCCCCGGCCAGGGCTCGCCCTGGTCGGCCAGTCGCCCTGCTGAATCGGTACCACTGGAGTGTTTCTTCAAGAACAGCGTAAGCAGTTTGCCTGTCGCGCTTGTGCCCACTGATGGCGGAACCATTCGGTTGAGTGAAACGGAGGTGTTCCAAGAAGAACTTCGCAACATAAGCGGTCATTTTCTGGACATCTCGGAGGTGAGGCGTTTCGGCAAGACTGGCATGCTATGCAGATCTTCAAATATTCAATGCTTAACAGACTTACTGGCCGCCACGAGATTTGCGTTCATTGCTGTTCGCGCTTTTATCCCCCCTCATCTTGCTTGCGTGAAGGGCATTGTTCGTGGTGTTCCAACTAACATTAGTCCTGAAGCATTCTTAAAGATGGTCTCTCCGGCTGGCGTGACATCTGTCTACAGATGCACCAGACCTGTAGGTGATACGCGAGTCCCTACTGAAAGCGTCATCGTTACCTTTGCTGGTCTCACACGCCCCTCTGAGCTGAAGGCCTGGCCTTATCTATTCCGTGTAGAGGCATTGACACCTCGCCCACTGCAATGCCGTAACTGCTGGCGATTTGGACATAGCGCTAATTCTTGCAGGTCCTCATTGAGATGTGCGAATTGCGGTGGGGCACATGCCGCATCAAATTGTCAGGAAGACAACTGCAGGTGTTGCCTATGTGATGGAGCACACACAGCCACGGACAATAGCTGCCCTGCTCGAGAACGTGAAACACAAATTCTAGATATAATGGAGAAACGCCGTTGTTCTCGGTCTGAGGCAACTTCTTTAATTAAAGAGCGCGAAGTGGGGTACGCTGCTGCTACGTCACGCCAGTGTGGGTCAATTGAAGCGACGGTCGCTTCCGCAGTGTCGGCAGCGATAGATAAGGCCATGCCGATGATTATGGAACGGCTTTTCAACACCTTTGCTAAAGGTCTGACCGAGATGCTCGCCGCCAGGTTAAACAGCCTTATTCCCTCCTTCGCTGCACACACTGTCACGGTCCAGGGTGAAGCTGAGCACCTAGACAATGAACAAAATAATCGGCGTCAAGAAGATGTTAACCCCTGAAACGCTCGTCAGCACTCAGTCGCCTACCCCTGTGGGGCCCAGTGGGTCGTTTGGTGACATGAGGCTTGGTAATATCACTCATAAATGACGCAATGCTCCATTGTCTCCAACCAATTTGCCAATGTCAAAACCAAAAAAAAGTTATTACTGATACCAACAATGAGCAGGACGTTTTGCGTTCTGCAGTAGAGTCAACTATATTAAGTCCATCATAGCGCCTGTAAAAGTTCTTCAGTGGAATTGTCGCTCCATATCTTCCGCTTACATAGATCTTATTTATCTCATACAGCAAACAAATCCTAATATAATTTTACTTCAAGAGTCTTGGCTTTCAGTAAACCAAACATTTACTCTGAAATATTTTCGAACATTTAGACTGGATCGGCCAGGTAGAGGAGGTGGATTATTGGTTCTAATATCTTCAAAAATGTGTCATCATGTTTCTGTTACTTTTGAACATATTTGTCCGGATTGTGAATTGTTTGGAATAGATTGTTTGTTACCTAACTCCAACAGGATTACAGTGATTATTGCGTACTTTCCAAATGGAGTAAGACGCACAGATCACCTAGACTGTGTTATCAAGAATTCTTCGTCAAATTCAATTTTATTGGCTGGGGATTTTAACTCGCATCACACCTCTTGGGGGCTTAAAACAGAGAGCTGTGGCAAAAGATTGTGGAATTGGTTGCAGGATAATAATTTTCACTGCCATAACTCTGGACAAGTTACCTTTCTACGCGGGATAAGCTCATCAACATTAGACCTAACATTTTCTTGTGGCCAGTTTATGATTTCATCGTGGGAAACGCTTGATAATGGGACGAGTAGTGATCATGTACCAATTACCTATGAAATAATGCTACCACAACTTACCTCTGCTATCCGGCAACAACGGTTCACCAACTATAAAATTTATAAAACTGTTTTAAACTCCGCGCTCTCGTCATTGAGAGGACGCGTCGGACAGCAACGAGCTGCTTCAGTCGTAGCGTGTCTAAGTGACTCTATCCAGCCGGCAGAGTTTTCTGTTAAGTACGGCAGCACACCGTCAAATTCAGCTTGGTGGAATGAAGATTGTACGCTTGCGTATAGGCGACGTAAGGCTGCTTGGAAACGTTTACGCCACAACCATACTCCAAAAAACTGGGTTGACTATAAGTTCCACGCAGCGCTGTTTAAACGTACAGTTGCAATAGCTAAAGATAAACACAATTCTGACTTACATTCGCGTTTATCAAAACCCGATAAAAGATCTGCCCTGTACAGATTTCTACGGAACAAAAAATCGACGAAGGTACCAGCATATTCGCATTCAGTAGTGCTGTCTCCTAAAGAGACAACAGATTTGTTAGAGGGCATCGCGAAAGGACTTGAAGCGCGTTTCACTTCGTCATGCTTGAGACCTGTGACATTTAAAAGCGCAACCTCGGACTTTCGAGAAATCACTATGGCTGAACTGGCAGATGTGATACTAACTGTAAAGCAAGCAGCTCCCGGTCCAGATCAGATTACAAACTCTATGATTAAATTGATATTTAATTCCCATCCCGAGGAGCTTTTGAATATTGTTAACTGCTCCTTACAGCACACATGGATTCCAAGCGCATGGAAAGTTGCTAAAGTTGTGTTGCTGCGAAAAAATCCAAGCCTCGGATATGTCCTGGATAACATTCGGCCAATTTCGCTAGCTTCAAACCTAGTTAAAATAATTGAAAGAATTTTTCATAGAAGGCTCAGTGAATTCATCGCTCGTCAGGACATTCTTTCACCAAGGCAAGTAGGATTTAGACAGGGGTGCTCTATATGGTCGGCTCATGTTGATTTGGATAGCCGAATCCGCCTTGCAAAAGTATCTGGTGAGCTTTCTGCATTAGTCACGTTAGATATCGCAAAAGCCTACGATAGTGTGGAATACAGTACATTAATTTCAAGATTAGTGGACTGTGAGGTTCCCAAGTACATTATATCTTGGGTTCAGGAGTTTCTCTTTGAGAGACAATTCTTTTGTTGCCACGAGGGAATTACTTCTGCCTCATATAAGCAAACAAGAGGTGTTCCGCAAGGATCAGTCCTGTCACCTCTTTTATTTAATATATTATTATCATCTATTCCCGTTCATAAAAATGTTCCTCTTTATGTCTACGCCGATGATATTGCTTTTTTCTCGTCATCCCGAGATATCAATAGTTTATATCAAATCTTGCAGTCATATTTGAGTGAGCTTGAGGTATGGCTTGGCGGGCTGTCTTTTTCACTTAATGTTAGTAAATGTGCTCTGCTTGTATTCCCTCTATCTGTTGCCGTATTTCTTTCACTGCATTATCGAAATGATCCGATTCCACAAGTAACAGCGCTAAAATATCTTGGTATTGTTTACGTGGACAATTTAAATTGGCAGCAACAAATAGAATCAAACACCCGTAAAGCAGAAAGCGCCGTAGGATTGCTCCGCCGGTTTTGCAATAAGAATTCAGGGATGCGCAGGGATACGTTACTTATGATATACAAACTTTACGTACGCCCAATTCTGGAGTTTGGCTGCGTTCTGTTTTCTGGAAGTGCTGAGTACAAATTAAGACCACTTATATTGCTAGAAAGGCAAGCTCTGCGGCTGTGTCTCGGACTACCTAGGTGTGTAGCGAATAGCGTGCTTTATTTGGAAGCTAGAATTATTCCACTTGATGCTAGATTTCGACAGCTTACTGCGCAAACATTTTTAAAACTTTACGATGCACCCCTCTTCTGTTCTCAGACAGCTTTCATCAAACATCCAGTTTCTTTCTTTCAGCGCCCGTGGTCTTGTTATCAAAGACCCCATGTCATTTTCGTCGAGTCTCTGTTATCAAATCTTCACGTTTCCCTCCGGCATTTAACTCCCCAAACCCAATGCTCGGTGCCAGTTGACTTGATTTTCGATGATATTTTTCCAAAAAATGCCAAGTTACTTCCAAAGCATGTTCTGGAGGGCCTCCTTCAAGACCATCTAAGTCATTTTCCTAAATACGTAGTAATTTCGACGGACGCAACGCAAAATCTTCAGAAGGCTGGAGTAGGTATTTTTTCTCATCAGCTTAATTGGTCTTTTGCGCTCCGATTGCCTGACTTCACACCAATTTATCTCGCAGAATTCCTGGCTAATTCATTGGCTCTTCGAAAACTAAATTATCAGCAATCAAAAGCTATTATCATTTCGGATGCTTTGTCTGTATGTACACATCTAACGTCCGCAAAGAAGTCTCCTCTTCTCAGGATATTTTGGTCTCTCGTACCGCATAGCCTATCAGAAGTTCGGTTTATTTGGGTCCCCGGGCATGCTGGAATTGAACTAAATGAAATTGCTGATTCGCTCGCTTCGGCATCTTTAAATTTCCCGGTGGTGCCAGTAGCTCCACAGTTTCCTTTTATTACTGCCGAACGATTCAAGCGCCTGTTAATCTTAAAAATGAACGAAACGTCGCTTCTACAATCTGAAGAATTTCGGCACTTGCAATTCACATGGAACACCGCAAAATGCCTTTCCCGTCAATGTGAGGTGACCCTCACAAGCTTTCGCTGTAGAGTTCCTCTGTTAAATTTTTATCTCAACAAATCAGGATTTTCATTAACTAACCTATGTGTAGTTTGCAATGAACCGGAAACAATAGATCACTTTCTTCTCACATGCCGCCGCTTCGCCTCACTGCGCCGAATAATTCTTGAAAGACCGATTGGTATGCTCGGATTGCCAGTCAATACATCCACCGTATTATCGTTTGGAGCCAGTCAGTTGGGTGTGGGCCACAGTGCTATTCTGTCAGCGCTACATAAATTCAATCAGGCAACCGGAAGGATACGCTGCTAGTGGTACTGCCAGATATATCCAATTCTTTCTTCCCCTTCCTCATTCTTGTTAATTTGTTTTATATATTCTGGTTTATCGTATTCTTCTACAATTTTTCACATTTTTTTTTTTCAAAGGAACATTATTATTGTTTCTATCTAATTTCTCTTTATTTATTTTTTTTAGCAAGCGTTATAGAAATTATCTATCATGAGGTACAGTGTGGCCAATCCCCCATGTGGGTATGAGCCAAAATCTCCTAGGAGACAAGACAAGACAAGAGAGGGCCCCACGCTGGTTTGGAAGAAGCCCGAACGAAGAACGGGGCAGACGTGGCCGGGACGCGACGGAGGCAAGCAGGCTACCAGGGCGCGGGGGTGGCGGCCGAGTTCCTGAGGCAAGGCTGCTGCGGGCTCCCACCTGGTCGGGCACCCGAGCATCATCTATCGTCTGGCGTTGGCCAGGCCGCTCGTCGTCTGGCGTTGGCCAGGCCGCTCGTCGTCTGGCGTTGGCCAGGCTGCTCGTCGTTTGGCGTTGGCCAGGCTTCTCACCATCTGGCTTTGGCCAGGCTCGTCCCGTTTTCAGGGCTACGTCCCAGCGTCGGAGGACGAACGCTGAGAGGTCACTGACCTTGGTACGCCCGGAGCTACCTTCAACCACGAGTAACGCTTGGACCTTTGATCTATCTTGTCTGCACCCCATCGCATCAACCCTCGCCGTCTACAAGAGTGCCGCGACCGAACGGTGACAGTCGCTTTTGCTATTGCGGAACTTACGCATCCTTAACATTTCGCGGTCATTAGGTTAATTTCTCCTCGAATTTGTGTGCTTTGTTTGTTTTTCCTCTCATTCCTTTCTCTTTATCTAGTTTATTGAAAATATATTTAGTTGTTTTTCTTGTGTGCATAAACGGTCTCGTGTTCTCTTTACCAATGTGGGTTTTCTCATCGGTTTGTATGCACAAGAACCTACACGAGAGCTTGTGGGTTGACTAGCCTCGTGACACAATGGATGCTAGAAGATTGTCGTGCCACTCATTGAGCTGCTCCGTTAGGCGACCTATAGCTAATAGGACTGCATTATCCTGTACTTTGGCGTCTAGCTTTGGGGGACCAGGATTCAGTTCAACGTCACCTCCTAACAAAAGCAATTTCACAACATGAACACATTCACCAGCAGTAACCATTAAAACGTGTAGGCATGGGAATAGCAGCAAACATACGTTATTACATCTTCTACAGAATAACAACCAACCTGGGTGAAAAGACAGAAGTGGTTTTTAGCGACCATTGTCGCTGCTGCCATCCCATGCCCACTGAACGGGTGATGCTTCGAGCACGAGCTTATGTAGTCCACCATTGTCGCTGTTGATGTCGTTACAGCCTTCCTCAAACGCTCCGGTGTCGCATCACACAGTGGGTGAGGGGGTCCCAGGAAATCAGCGTCGATATCACTGCAAGCCTCTAGAAGAGGGCACGTGCCATACTTGGGTACGTTCGCGGCACAATCCACGCAGACAGGGATGCACATTCTGATGACGAGGGCCAACTCGGTGAAAAGACAGAAGTGGTTTTTAGCGACCATTGTCGCTGCTGCTATCCCATGCCCACTGAACCACCAGGTGCCAGGCCCTTCTCTGTAAGCCAATGATGGGATCTAAGAATGTTTTATATGTAACAGACCATGATTCAGAACAATATATGGTGTGACAGTGAAATATCTAAAAGTAAACAATTCTAAGTTTTCTAAAATTACGACATTCTGTGCATTTTATTAGCAAAAAGCAAGCGGAAGCTAATTTGGTGCTTATATTAGATATGCGTGTGTCGTGGTTAGGTTCCTCACATAGCAAGGCGTGTGACGCGAGGAAGATGGAGACAGTGAGGAAAACAAAAGGGAGTTATATTGGACGAACAAAAAAACTATTGCACATACAGTACTATAAGTCGTACACGCACGTAGTTCACACACAAAAGAAAAGAGTAAACAGTCTCACAGTCTGTGCCGTAGCCCGGTGCCTTGAAGTGGGACCCGTTGCGTGCTCGGATGCTGTCGTAGCTTGGGTGCCAGTTCAGCATACCACTGCAGAGGGCATCACCAGGTCTAGGCGTAGCCGCACACTGTCAGCGACATCGGCTCGGTGGACGTGGTCAGCAGCTCCGGTCTTTCGAGGGCGCTCTCCATACCGGAGATGTCCGCAGGACCACTCAGCCAGAACTCGCGCCTGGCCACGCTGACATGCCGTGCCCCGAGGACGTCAATGGCTCGAGGACTGGAACCCGGCCTATCAAACCTCGCGCGTAGTTGCGGGTTCGCCCTAGGCTCCCTTGCGTCGTCTTGCCGGCGTCCGAAATGCTTCGTTCTGTTCTCCGCAAGCGTCTCTTCTTCTTTTTTCAATGGGCGCGCTGCAATGCCCCTTCATTTTTCTCGTCTTCCAGGTGATGTGGCGCTGTCATCTGCTATGCTCGCATTTTTTTAAGCTACTACATCACAGTGTGGTGCCAAGTTCAAGTTGAAGCCCAATAATACCCCTAATAGTTTACGATCTCTAGTGATTCTGTTGTTCCAACTACGAGCTGAATTTCCAAGCCGGTTGTGTCACACTTGGCATAACAGGAGCACAATACTACATACCTTGTTTTTTCTCCGTTCAGTGTCGGTTTATTTCATGAAACCAATCTGATATGCTATATAACTCGCTATTTATTGTATTCTGCAATTCGCGAAGAAATTTCCCTGAGAATAATAGCACGGTATCAGTAGAAAGTGAAGTTACACAAAGGTCTGTTAGATAGAATGACGGTGAGAAATTATACTCATAGCGTCTCTATACAAAATGAATGTTGTTGTTTTTTGGGTGGATTTAGTGCGTTTTAAATCACCGATATCATAGCGGTACTATACAATGGCGCTGTACTCAGCTATTGGTCTTACTAGTGTTTTATATGTTATAAATATTGCTTCTTTTGGAGCTAAACGTAATGAGCTGTTTCGACAACCGCGTTTTTAGAGCTTTGTTACAAGTTATGTAGATAGTATGAGACCAGTGTTGGCGGTAGCACGTTAAGGTAATGCTGTTACCGGTAACGTGTTACTTTTTTGGCAACTTAGTAACGTACTCGTTACAATTTTAGAACTATAACAGGTAACGTACTTACGTTACAATTTTAAGTAACGTGTGGTGTCAAGTTACTCCTTACTTGTTAATCGTTCAGGTTCCATTTTTCTAAGGCTCACCCAGATGATTTTTTTTCGCAGCGTGGGACAGCTGTCCGCCTGTACGTTTTGACAAAAAAGCGACGTTTGGAATCGCTTCATTATTTTACTTTGTATGTACAAATTGCGGATAGAAATTCATGAAACGCACTCACTCCAAGTTTATGGGCCACCGTTCAACAGAGCTTGAAGAAAGCTACGGAATTCAATAAAAAAAAACAATGGCAGATCCCACGTAGAGTGGGAATCGATGATACGCGAAGCACGAATGAGGAAGGTTGATATGTCACTTTAATATTACCACAACATTACGATGTGGAGGTAAATTATGCCGTACACGACTAACCGTGTCATGATTACTATGTTTCGATGTGTCATTTAGCTTCGTCATCTGTTCACGTCATATAACGCCAAATTTATTACATGTGAAGCTTGCGAAACGGCCGCGAGCACGATATGAACGTGGTATATTGTCATGTTCTTACATGACACGGGTGTCATGATTATCTTGTTTGCACCAGTCATATACCCTTATCATCCATTAGGTCGCGTAACACCAAATTTGGTATATGTGGGCTAGCGAAACGGTCGCGATTGCATCATGAAGGGCCCAATATACTCCCACGTAACGTTGACGCGCACGCTGGGCACAGTGACGCTACGTTAGCAAAACGCGAGCACTCTATAGTCTGACGCCAGGCGCGCGACCAGCGTCCGTCGTGGCCGCGCGACCAGCGTCCATCGGCGCGGCCACAGAACACCTACCGACGGCAACCGGCGCGAAATGCGACATGCTGCGTTTCACGCCGATGCGTCATGCTGCATTTCACACCAAGAGAGCCCTGTGTCTGCCTCTTTTCGTGCCGGAGGAACGCCGGACGCGCTGAAACGCGCATGCGTTAAAGCAACACAGCGCGGCGCGCGCCTGCGAGTAAATGGCAAGACCGGCGCCTGGCATGGCAACGCTGGCGTGACGCGACGAAACAAATGCCGGCGCGCACGTGCGCCGGGTCACGTCGAAGTGTATTGGTGCCTTGACTGGGGCACATAGTCATGTTCTCACATGACACGCATCTAATGGTTATCACGTTTGCATCAGTCACATACCTTCGTCATCTATTATCGTCACGTTACCAAATTTGACATATGTGAAGCTAGCGAAACAGCCGCAAGCGCATCATGAGTGTGGCATGTAATCATATTATTACATGACACGCATGTCGTGATTATGACGTTTGGATGTGTCATTTACCTATGTCGTTCGTTCACGTCAAGTAATGCCCAATTTACTACACGTGAAGCTAGCGAAACGGCCGTGAGCGCATTATGAACATAGCATGTAGTCATGTTGTTATATGACATGCATCTCATGTTTATCATGTTTGCGCCAGTCTCATACCTTCGTCATCCATTCACGTCCCGTAATATCAAATTTTGTATATGTGACGCTAGCGAAATGGCCGCGAGCGCATCATGAGGGTGACATAGTCAAGTTGTTACATGACAGCATGTCATGATTTTCATGTTAGGGTGTGTTTGCTTGAGTTCGCAATGCAATCATGTCACACCAAACCACTTTCGCAACATGTGGTGTGAACAAAGCCACCGCAAGAGCAGCAAGACCATGAAATATAAATCATGACATTCATGACATACATGTCATAATTTTTATGTTATGACTAGTCAAATATGCTTGCAATACAGTCATGTTATGCCATACTAAGTTTGGTAGCGATACCATAATCCAAACGGCCAGGAGAGCTAAAAGTCATTGATTGATATATGGGGTTTAACGTCCCAAAACCACCATATGATTATGAGAGACGCCGTAGTGGAGGGTTCCGGAAATTTCGACCACCTGGGGTTCTTTAACGTACACCCAAATCTGAGCACACGGGCCTACATTTCCGCCTCCATCGGAAATGCAGCCGCCGCAGCCGGGATAAGAGAGCTAAATGTCGTAGGCAGCTAGACGGACGGACGGACGGATGGATGGATAGATACGCTAAAGTCGCCGAAGTTCGCTAAGTAATGCTTCCCATCTGAAAAACTGTAGGAACGTATTTTTCGTGGAATTAGATTGTAGCAGGTGTATTGCTGGCAACTGTGCCTTTCTTTGCCCAAAAGACAGGCTGCCTGAAAAGACAGCGCACGCACTTGTTTACTCCACACCATGTGTCCTTTTTCACGCTTCGTACGTGGGGAAAGTACAGAACTTCTTCTAGAGCATGCGGGAACAATTAACCGATGTCTGCAAGTTCAAGTGACAAAGGAGTACACTTGCTGAGCACAGCGTGAATGACCATCGCATCAAATTGGCCAAGTGCGGCATCGTAGAGTTAGAGCCCAATATATAAGCGGCGTTTTGTGGAATCCTGGTCCATCCAGGAGACAGCCGATAACTTAACCGGTCTACAGCTGCACTGCCCATATAGCCTGCCGAAATGAAATTCCGCACACCATGGACAATAAGTGTGACACCTTGTCAGAAATAAAACCTTCAAAGTTAATGCCAGTGAGGCGAGAAACGTCAAATTTTTTTCTTGTGAAGAAAAAAAAGCTTTGTTTTTTTTAGGGGCGAAGCTCCTTAGGACGTGGGCTGTGCGTCTCCTGTAGCCTGTATGTAGCCACCTCTAGTTTAGTTCTTGCAGTGTTCACTAGATGGCGGTACCGTCCCCTGTATGTAACCACCTCTAGTTTAGTTCTTGCAGTGTTCACTAGATGGCGGTACCGTCTCCTGTATGTAGCCACCTCTCGTTTAGTTCTTGTAGTGTTTACTAGATGGTGGTACTTGTAGCTGATGATGAAAAGATGCAAGATGTTATAAACTAGAAAGCGGTACTTGTAGTTGATGAAAGACGCGAGATCTTATAAAATAGGAATGATGTCACATATGGCGCGTGTCATTGGTTGAAGGCAATCGTTCGATTTAGTGCGGCGACGTACGCTAGGGGGAGCGATGTAATAAAATCGAGTGGGCAAAATGTACAGAGGATTCATGGTTTACCAGGTTTACCTCCGGAGCTTCGCCCACTCATCATATTTCACTTCGTGGATATGGCGGAATTTTTTCGCTACTTTGGTTGGCTCGGTTTCTCGCTACCCTCTTTTTCAACGAAAGATCGTTAATACCACTGTCGCACGAACACTACCACTAAAAACAGTTACAAACAGCTACATGGCAGACATAATTATTGTTAATCTCCTAACCGCAGTTATCGCTAAGCTGGGGCTTAGGCAGAAGTTTTTTTTGTGTGTGTGTATGGGGGGGGGGTGGAGGGAGGGCACCTTTTTGAGCTAAAAGTGGTGTTCTCTTACGACGAGTCACCAATCAGTCACCCCAGTAACCTACCTGTCAACTCGACCTTTCTGTAGAACCATTGTGCAGATTTTCTGCAAACGCTGAAAATCTGCACATTGAAATGTACATCAAACAAAGGACAAACATGAAACAAAGAAAAGAGGTAAAAAGCGTCAAACTTAACAGTCTTTTTAAAATTCCTTCATCTGTAGAAGGCTTTCTACTTGATGAAGCCATTCGGGCACCTCTTGTTGAACATTTTGTGATTCCACGTATGAACAGACAGATTGAAAGAAGTATTGCCTAACCAGACGTGTAATAACATCAGCATGTCGCACCACCATTCTAGATTGCTATATACCGTGTAGGTCCAGTAACATAACTAGGTCGAAAGGTATTCCTTCTCCATTTGATACAGGTAAAAATCTGATGCCGTGGGCATCAAGAGGCAGATCCTTTTTCAATGTCCTTTGGAGAACATCCCAGAAAAAGACTGCATCCCAGTAGCCCAGGAAAACATGTTCGATTATTTCCGGCTTTTTGCAGAGAAGGCAAGCAACACCCCAATGAACGAATAAGCCTTTTTCTTGCATCCACGTTTTCATGTACAAGGTCCCAGTGTGCAATTTAAAGAAAAAGAATTTCGCTCCAGGAGATACCTCCTTTTTTTTTTTTGACACGGCTTAAGACATTCTGGCCTGGGCCTACGCGGTATAATGTTCTATATAAGGGAGCAGGAAGAACTGTTTATACAAGATTTTTTTTATAACTTTTTACACGAAACCGTACTGAAGTATTCCAATGAAAAACCGGTTTTTAAAAGAGACATGAATCAACAACTTCTTTTAGGAAACCTCTAATGCTTGCTTTCATGTGACCAGATGCTACCACAAATTCTGGCAACCGTCATCCAAGCCTCAGCTATATAACAGTACGTATGAATTGGTCTCGATTATTTCGGAAAAATATAAACCGATTAACTAATTGACGAAGGTACAAATGACACAGATGAAGTCCACCAGAGCAAATCTGTCTGAATAAGTTAGTTCTGCTTGTTCGCCCCCAAGGAGAACCCCACAGGAAAACAGCAAATATTCGATGAAGCTTCTGTACATTCACACGTGAACAATGCAATACTTGAAGGACATACCAGAGCTTACTGACTAAAAATATGTTACAAAAGGTGGCTCTGGCGAAAATTGATAGCTGAAAACCATTGAGTCGTTGAGCTTTTTCTCGTAGCTCCACGGCCTGACGCTGCCAGTAGGGTTCACTAACAATAATATTCTAATGGCACACCTAGGCATCGTACCGGAGTAGTAGTCCATGAAATACCAGCCACAAATTGTAGAGTCACAGGCCATTTGCCGTGCCAGTAACCCACGCACTTGCTCCAGTTTACCAAACTACCACTTGCATTACAATAAACATTCACAATTTTTATGGTTTCAGCGATACTACCATAATCTTAACAAAACATGGCTATATCATCTGCGTATGTCAGTACCCGTACCTCAGCTTCTTGTAGTTTGTACACTACTATGTTACTGCTTTTCATGACTTTCTGGCAAAATGACTCTATACAAATTGAAAATAGGAGGGAAGACAGAGGACAGCCTTGTCGTACAGAACGTCTGACATTAATTCGTTTCCCAAGAACTTTGTTGATGGTTAGCCGAGTTTTAAATCAAGTATATGCCATTCGAACTGTATCTCGAATTAGTTTGCCAACATTGCATAGTCTAACAAAAGAAAAAGAATTTTGTGACGTACTCGGTCAAATGATTTTTCTAAATCTGTGTGAATCATCGCGATGTGATCGCTTGTGATATCGCAGCACTCCAATACACTTCGTGCCTTGTGAATGTTTGTGAATATAGTGCGCCCTTTATTTCCACATGTCTGGTGGTCGCCTACAATGTTATTAATAACTGTATGCAGTCTCCTTGCTAGCACTTTCATCAAAATCTTGTAGCCGATATTTGATAAACTGATTGGCCTGTACGATTTCACTTCACGTAATGTAACTGCGTCTCCAGTTTTAGGAATTAATATAGTATGAGATAGCAGAAAAGAAGGTGGCAGAATCTTTATGTCTAAAGCTTCGTTAAAAACCGCTGCTAGGATTGGTGCAAGTTCGTGTTTGAATTCCTTTTAAAATGCGGCTGTTAACCTATCAGGTCCTGCGAACTTTCCCAAATGGAGGGCAATGATTGCTTTTGCGACTTCCGGTTCAAAAATAAAACATTCTAAGCTGTCTTTCCTGCAGTCTTCAACCTTTGGCATTAATTTTAAAATTCATTCTTGAATTCATCTATATTTACTTTACATTTATCAAATAATACGGTGTAGTACTCGTTGAAAGCATCCTCTATATATCTCTGAGGACTTGTAACGTTACCCATGTATTCAATCTGATGTATAGCATTCCACTGAGCGTTTCGTTTCTCAACACCGAGCATTCTTTTGGTCATTTTCTCTCCTACGGTCATTTTCTCTTCCCTTGCCCTCATTGGCGTGCCACGATACCTCTCCTCATCAATTTGTTTCAATTTGGACTTTACTGACCTTATATCATTTATGAATAAGCCTGGCGTTTTGCTTTCCTCTGCTAGCAGTTCTTCCAAATTTAAGCGTAGGGTTCTTTCTTCTTCACTCTTTCCGTGTTTTATTACACATGAGCGTTCTATAGCTTTCAATTTTATATTCTGTTTAAATTGTTCCCATTCACTTTATATTTTTGGTCTCCACCGTCTATGTTTACCAACGCCTCTCGAACACTGTCCATAAATATTTTATCTTACAAGAGATTAGAATTTAGCTTCCACGTATCACAGTTAAATACTGGTCTACATCTATTTCTTTTACCTATTACAAATGATACTAAGCAGTGATCACTAAATGAAATAGGGAGGACATTGTACTCACTGATAATCGGAACTAATTCCAGTGACATGTAGGCCCTATCTAGGCGCGTATGACTGCATCCTTGGAAATGCGAATACAGTGTTAGTCCTTTACCAACACATTCTGCAACATCCTCAAAATCCAATTCAGAAATTAGATTCGTTAACGCAACTGTGCTTGAGTCGTTGAAATTGGATGTACTTGTTTTATCATCGGCACTGATCACACAATTAAAATTTCCCATTAGGATGACTATGCGATCGCATTCACAATAAGTGCGAATTTCGTCGAATGTCGCACACCGTTCACCAACTTTAAGAGGTGCATATAAAAATATCACTCGCCAATTAACAGAAAAGAAGGCCAAATCACAAACAACAAACCTTCCGGATGAATCAGACGTGACATTTTGAACAGTGGCACCTAAACTATCCTGCACAAAGATCACACACCCTGCCGACCTACCAACTGCATGACTGACGCTGGCGGTGTAGCGTCCGGTGAAACGTTGCAGTAAGCTCTCGGCAGTGTCCACACTCTCCACTTTGGTTTTCTGAACTGCAATAATGTCCAGGTCTTGGTCTATGGCTAGCCTGTAGAGCTGAGTCTGTTTCTTTCTGGAAGCCAGTCCTGGTACGTTGAGCGTCGCTGCTTTCACGAACCGCTCAGTGACGTGATCGGTGAGCGGGTCCAAGCTGAGAGCCCTGCACGTTCACTTATTGGGCTCTTGTTGCCCAGGGTGGATCCATGTTGTTCGCCTTTAGTTTGAGCGGCCATCGTCGCGTTTGAGCGAAGATGACCGTTGTCGGGCAGCGTTTCGTTTCTTGCTTCCACTGACCACCTTACACTGCACTTCCGACTTCACTTGTGTTTCGTCTATTTGAGCGCCGTCGTCCGAGTCGCGACGGCGTTTTGCAGACGTCAATTCTAATTCCATCCTTGGGGTATCCAGGTCAACAAGCAAATCCTCATTTTCGTGTGTTTCGTTCACCAAAGAGTACTGTGAAGCCGAGTTTAGAGGAGTCGAAGTGGCGTTGGCCTGGGACGACGGCGTTTCAGAGCGTGTTGCTTGCAGCTGCGACACCTTGTGCATCACAGGCGCAGGACGCATCTGTTCGCTCGTAGTTGGGGCCGCTGTATTTTCCATCCTCCACCCGGCGTTCGTGTCTAGGGCTGAAGAAACTTGCTTGCTTTTGTTCAGCACCGGCGCGTTGTCCGATGTCGTCTGCTTCTGTGGTGTCGCAGGCAAAGACGCTTGTTCAGATTCCTCCTCATTCATGAGAAGTTCACTCTGTTGAGTCTCGGGTCGTCGCCCTGCAGCTCATGTGTATGAACGGTTGCACCCGTCCTGCTCATGACCGAAATAGTGGCATTTACTGCACCTTCGGACTTTGCAATCGCGTCACATGTGCCCCGTGCTTCGGCACCGCAAGCACAATGGAGGTCTTCCCGGCACCACGACCAGTGCCATACTGCTGCCAATACGCACCTGATAGGGCAGTTGATCCACAGAAACGCCATCTCGTAGTTGCATGCCTATTACACAAGTTGTCGATTCAACCCCTTCAAAATTCTACACTCTCCATTAGTCATCGATCACCTCCTTGACGTCGCCGTATTCATAGAAGGCACGTCGAATAGCGTCTTTTGTAACATCGAATGCTAGCCAGTGCAATTTTATCTTAACCTCATGCCGCGTCGGGTCAATGACGAGACATACCCGGTCTTTAACTTTGAGATTGCCTGCGTCTGTCAGCGCTTTCTTTGCTTGCTCGATCTTCATGTTCAATAACCACACGTGCGACATCTGATATGCTCTGATTCTACTTACTTGCTGTATGACGCCTAAGTCTTTGAGAGGTTTCCTGAAGTTGTCGATGCGATACGGTCGGCCGCTGACGTCACACTGTAGAGCTACTGCTCGACGCATCGCTTCACCTGATGGCAACGAAGGCAGAATAATCCTGTAGTCCTTTGGAACGAGGGGAGACGCTGTACCGCGACCGGCGTCGGCCGCTGTCGCTGCTCGGGACGAGCTTTCCATCCTGCGTCTGCACCAACCGGCGTCCAGAAGCAGAATGACTAGACCACCGCGGCTGGGCGGAAACACTGAAAATAACTATGACTACTTGAGATATACTACAATCATTCGACCATTCCAGACACTATATAGGTAACGCAGCGGAAGGTCGAAATGGCGGACGAGACGGGGATACTGCGGGCGTTTACGTCAGCGCCGTAGAGCCTAAAGACGCGTTCATTGGGTCCAGGACCAGATCTTGAATTGGGCCAAGAGTTTAGCGGAGACCTACGCTGGGTAGGCTCCTCTGACACTCTGCCACTGCACCTTTCCCTTTTGGGATAAAGTTTTTCTTCTCTTTTCTTCTCTTATGACTAGTGAGAGACCAAACTGCGTCGCTGTTTCATCACCATGTGACAGTTTCGGAGCACGGCTACATGGCGCCACCTGCATCGCTTGAATGACCGAATGGCTGGGCGACATTCGTGCTGGCCAGTTACGATTACATCAACGTCTATATGCTATATACGCTATATACTATAAGCATATTATGCTACAGCACGGGGGAAAAGGGGGGGCAGAGGGGGGTGAATAGAGGGGCACATTTTTATGAGCGATAAAATCTAGTGAAGCCAGCATGAACAGCTTTTAGAGTATAGATACGAAAAGTTTTGCGTAAGCGCTTCGTGATTCTGCGCATGCGCCATACCGTACGAGTCGGTACGACGTCATCTTGAGTACCCACGATAAGTTATAGAAAGAGCTAGTGCATCGTACCCAAACAATAGTAACGGACAGGCCCCCACCGCGGTGGTCTACAGTAGCTAAGGTACTCGACTGCTGACCCGCAGGTCGCTGGATCGAATCCCGGCTGCGGCGGTTGCATTTTCGATGGAGCCGAAAATGCTGTAGGCCCGTGTGCTCAGATTTGGGTGCACGATAAAGAACCCCTGGTGGTGGAAATTTCCAAAGACCTCATAATCATATGGTGGTTTTGAGACGTTGAACCCCACATATCAATTAATCAACCATAACGGACACTATTTTTTAAGAATGCCTGATATACAGTTTTATAATAAGGTTTGTAGCGTTTAGTTGTTTTGGTACATACTTTAACCGCATGACTCCTGAGTAGCCGTCACGTTGTCATGTGATAGAAGACCTGTTACATCTCACATAAATGGGTCATTTCCGAACGGGATTCGGCATCAGGTTCCGAGAAGTATATCAATATACACTGATCTCTAGACTCACCGAAATGTCGATGCCGATTTTGAAATAGTGTTTTTGTACCTCGGTTACGTTTTGCACATGATAACTGGATGGGGTGCCTCAAAAAAAAAAAGATTACGTTTATCCACGAAGTGAATGCTGATGATGGGGTGAAGCAGTGTGCATCAAATCAAGAGTCGTGACCTTTCATTGTGTTCTGCTTATCAGCCTTTTATTTTGTTCATGTTAACATTTTGTTCTGTGATTGCATTTTGTTCTGTGGTTGAGTTGTTAAAAGCCCATGTTCTTCCGGTGTTTTAGCTTTTTATTTTGTTTGTTCTGGCTAACAGCCTTTTGATAACCATTTTGCTGTGCACAAATTTTTCGGTTTCTACATCTGCTGCGGACGTCTGGCGGCGGTTCATGTACGGAGGGACATTGTGCGGTCTCGAGCTGTCCCCGCTCCAGTTAAAAAAAGCACTAATGTCACTGGCAAAAGGTTATCGGGTCACGGGCCCGCTTGTTTGAGACTCCTAGTTTGTGGAATGCCGACCTGTTGGAGGACCTTGATGAGCAAGGGCCATCCACATCCTTGTGCGCAGCGGTTGAGAAACCGGAGCACCACGAACACTTCGACGGACACGGAGGCGACGGCGGCCAACACGATGGTGAACGCGGCCGAGAGCAGCAGACCGCTGGTGAACAAGAGGCGAGAACTGACGCGGTCCGACAGCACGCCAAACAGCAACATGCTGCCGGCGTACGCCAGGTTCTGGCTGCTCAAGACTGCATCTGCCAGCGGGGATGTCACGTAGTTAGCCCAGAGAAGCCGAACGCTAACTTTTTTATCGTGCCCATACTAAAATGGCGACTGCACCCGCCTACTTCTGGGGAGAGAAGGGGGGGCACAACTTTCCTTTTGAGGCACGTGTCACGACGAGTTCTGTGGCGCGAACTGAAGATGAGCACGTTCTTGTTTGTCTTTGTGCCCTCCTCTTCAGTTCTTGCTATTGCACACGTCTTGAGGCATGTTTTCATTACAGCAATTCTTTTTAAACATTCTTGAGTTTGCTTACATGGTAAAGGAAAAGCTCGCTTTCCATTCGGCCTTTGTGGATGAAAATCCCGTAGAGCATATAGGGTCCACAAACTTCGAGGGCGCTGTCACCACTAATCACGCGGACTTCATCCACTGCTCTCGGTCTCAGCGTGCTGTGAACACACTAGCAATGGCGAGAGGAATCCTGATGCCGGAAGGCACAAGCAAACGGTGCAAAGGAACAAGCGAGAGTACAGCTAAACTTTATTTATCGTAAGTTGTAACGAAGACTGATATAGAATTATCAGATACAGCTATCTAAGTGCAAACTTTGATTGACCACGCTTCATTTTAACTACGCTTAATAATTTTATCACTAAACCTATCATGCGAACACCTTCACAAAAGGTAGCATAAAAAGCAAACAACTGAAAGACAATTCAATACCTTTATATATATAGTGGTTGTGACATTCAATATAAAATATCCTTACATATGCGATCACATTCTTCTGCAAACAAATGTGACGCAGCTTTATTTTGTCAAGCAAACTTTCTGTCTGGAGGTGCTGCGGGGGAGATATGGACGCTATTTGGCAGTAATGTCGGGAAACAGGAGCATGTACAGAACCCAGGGCCACTGGCAGGTGGCAACTCCATGTCATCGGCAGAGCACTTTTTCGTGCATAGCATATCATTTTGAGCGAAGCGCAAAACACACCACGGTATTTCGTATTACATATCTATGTATTGTCTAATAAAGAAACACACCACTTAATACTTACGTAATGATGTCCCGCCTCAAATATGCGTAACGTTTGCTTTTTGATCGACAATGTTCAGAAGTATGAACGCAGCCTGCAGCTCAATATGACTGGGCGTTTAGGAAGCACTTTAACTTTGGCCTGGCGGTTGAATCACGCCACAGACAAAAAAACAGCCAGACATACCCAAAATTTTTGCATTCAAGTATCCCGAGTATCCCGAGTATTCAAGTATCTATCTATCTATCTATCTGTCCGTCTGTCCGTCCGTCCGTCCGTCCGTCCGTCCGTCCGTCCGTCTGTCTGTCTGTCTGTCTGTCTGTCTGTCTATCTATCTATCTATCTATCTATCTGAAGACGATATATTGTGTCCAAAAAGATCAATAAAAGTAGCATCGTCCGATTCCCTGTTCTGCCAAATGTGGCTGTCACTTTAAAGCAATACATAATGAAGGGTTGACTTGCCTGCCTCATCCTTGCGCAGACCGCTGGTGAGGAGTTCGGGCAGAACGAACGTGATGCTCTTGCGGTTGTAGCCGTAGCAGGCGTAGCCGAGGAACAGAGTCGCGAATATCATGCCCTTGTAACGCCTCAGGCTCGCCGCCATAGAAAATTCTTCCCAGATCTGCTACTCACGAACAGGCATAACAGGGACATCAGCTGCTTCTTTCTTACATAACACGGCGCATAATGATAATGTCACCCAAGGTTCTTTAACGTGCACCTAAATCGCATGCATTGTCGTCTCCATTGAAAATGCTACCGCCGCGGTCGGGATTCGATCCCACGACCTGCCACTACGGCATCTACCATAATCATATGGTAGTTTTGGGACGTTAAAGCCCAACAATATTTGATCATTAAACTTGGTTTTTTTTTCTTGCTTTTTCTGTCCTCTTTTTCCGCGGTCTTTCAGTCAATGCTACTCACGAACAGGCATAACAGGGACATCAGCTTTTTCTTTCTTACATAACACGGCGCATAATGATAATGTGACCCGGGGTTCTTTAACGTGCACCTAAATCACGTGCATTGTCGTCTCCATTGAAAATGCGACCGCCGCGGTCGGGATTCGATCCCACGACCTGCCACTACGGCATCTACCATAATCATATGGTAGTTCTGGGACGTTAAAGCCCAACAATATTTGATCATTAAACTTGGTTTATTTTCTTGCTTTTTTTGTCCTCTTTTTCCGCGGTCTTTCAGTCAACTGTGAGAATGAGGCCGCAGTAAACAAACAAGTCTGAACGCCGACGTTAGTTTAACTCATCCGCTGATGAAGGGAGGGACCAGTCTCGAAACTGTTGGGAAATAAATATATGTATTTCTGTCGACAACGCTACCGTTGTCACGGAAGCGTTGTGTATATATATATATATATATATATATATATATATATATATATATATTGTGGAGAAGCCGCCGTACACTGAAGTGGGTCAAACTCTCAAGTGTTCTCTAGTGGGTCTACCCAAAAAGGACGCCGCTCGCGCTGAGAGGCCGTGCTTGGCCGTTACTGTCGCCATTGTGTATACTCGCTGTGTGCCTGCTAATAAATTCCATAACAAATTGGTGGAGAGTGCTACGATGCCCTTGGAACTGCGCTCACGTACCCTGCAATCTACCATGTCCCACGACGCCTCTCAGCAAACGCCTCCACCCTAATGTCATATACGTGCTTGTGGACGGTGTTCATGCATCTGCTCTTATTGACACTGGAGCTGCAGTATCCGTTATGGACGAAAACTTTTGCCGCTTGCTTCGAAAAATGACGACGCCGATTTCTGGGTTGTCCCTTCGTACTGCCGGTTCGCATCGTATCTATCCTTCAGCAGAGTGCACAGCTCACGTCGTTCAGGACGTTCTGTATGTCACCAATTCATCATCATTCCTGCATGCTCTCATGACGTCATCCTGGGGTGGGATTTTCTCTCCCGCAACGACGCCATCATCCATTGTGCCGCTGCCGAAATTGAACTCTCACCCTTCTCGCATTTGACGCCGGAAGACAGTCCCTCGAAACTGAGCAAGATTCTCGTGAAAGACGATACCATAGTGCTTCCAAGCTTGGCGATGGGTGTATCTGTCTACTGCGCTGGACTCTCCGACACAATTGCACTCGTTTCGCCATCCGACCGTGCTTGCCGAAGGAAAGGGTTGCCAGTACCTTTCGCGACCGTGCAAATCACCCAGAGCAACTCCGCTATTTTCGTGACCAGCCCATCCCCGTACACTGTTACTTTGGTTCGAGGGGAATATCTCGGCAGAGTGGAACCAGTAGATAACCCACAAGTCCTGGACGTACCTGATGACTCGCGTTGTCCCAATTCGCGTACCGTCAGTGCTGTTTCCACTTATGATTCATCATCTCCTGATGTATTTGGCCCCTACATTGATGACAATCTTACGTTGGTATAGCATCCCAGCTTCTGGACCTGCTGCGAGAATATCATTCTTCTTTCGATGTCGGGCGAAGTTCTCTCGGTCGCGCGTACGCTGTTACACATCGTATCGACACTGGTGCCCATCCATCATTACGGCAACGTCCCTACCGCGTGTCACCTGGTGAACGTCAGAAAATTAACGAGCAGGTTGATGATATGCTCAGACGCGACGTTATTCGGCCCTCGGACAGTCCATGGGCGTCTCCTGTTGTTCTTGTTGCGAAGAAAGATGGTTCTGTGTGGACTACAGACGGCTCAATAAGATCATTCGCAAGGATGTTTACCCACTGCCGCGCATCGATGACGCAATTGACAGCCTTCACGGAGCCGAATTTTTTTCTTCTCTCGATCTGCGCTCGGGGTACTGGCAAGTACCCATGGCTGATGACGCTCGACCGAAGACTGCGTTCATCACACCCGATGGTTTGTACGAATTCAACGTCATGCCGTTTGGTCTATGTAATGCACCTGCGACCTTTGAGCGCATGATGGACACCGTTCTGCGCAACTTGAAATGGCACATGTGCTTGTGTTACCTCGATGACATTGTTGTAGATAGATAGACATGTGGGGTTTAACGTCCCAAAACCACCATATGATTATGAGAGACGCCGTAGTGGAGGGCTACGGAAATTTCGACCACCTGGGGCTCTTTAACGTGCACCCAAATCTTAGCACACGGCCCTACAACATTTCCGCCTCCATCAGGAATGCAGTCGCTGTAGCCGGGATTCTAACCCGCTACCTGTGGGTTAGCCACTAGACCACCACGGCGGGGCGATGACGTTGTGTTCGCCTCAGATTTCTCCACGCATCTCCAACGTCTGAAAGAAGTTTTCGCACGTGTGAGCAATGCCGGCTTGCAACTAAATCTGAAGAAGTGCCGCTTTGCAGCACGGCAACTCACCATCCTAGGGTACGTCGTGTCTAAGGATGGCATTCTTCCTGACCCAGCCAAGCTTCGGGCCGTGGCCGAATTCCCCAAACCTGCGTCCGTCAAAGAACTGCGTAGTTTCGTGGGCCTGTGCTCATACTTCCGACGCTTCATACGAAACTTTGCTACGATCATATCACCGCTGACGAAGCTCCTTGGAAGTAACGAGCCCCTCAATTCGTGGTCGTCTGAGTGCAACAACGCGTTCGCGAAGCTCCACCATTTGCTGACGTCTCCTTCCACTCTCACCACTACGACCCTACGACCCCGACGGAGGTGCACACAGACGCTAGCGGTGTAGGCCTCGGCGCTGTCCTGGCCCAGCGCAAACCCGGATTCCCTGAATATGTCGTAGCATATGCAAGCCGTACGCTCATGAGAGCCGAGACAAACTACACCCACGGAGAAAGAGTGCCTGGCGATCGTCTGGGCCCTTACAAAGTTTCGACCTTATTTGTATGGCCGCTCATTCGATGTCGTCACCGACCATCATGCACTATGCTGGCTTTCATCATTGAAGGATCCCTCAGGTCGTCTCGCCCGTTGGGCTCTTCGCTTACAAGACTACGACATCCCCAACGGACGCCAGCATGCTGACGCCGACGCCCTCTCGCGCTCCCCTCTGCCTGAAGATGATGTGCTCTGCTCAGTATCCTCGGATGCTGTTTCTGCCATTGATGTTGACATCATGGCTACCGAACAGCGAAAGGATAATTGGATCGGCCCGCTCATCGGCTTGCTCTCTGATCCATCCGCAACGCCATCCACGCGTGCCTTGCGTCGTCAAGCTCGCCATTTTGCCATCCGTGACGGCCTTCTACACCGACGCAATTACGACGCCGATGGCCGGCAGTGGTTACTCATGATACATCGCAGTCTGCGGTCAGAGATATGTGAATCCTTCCATTCTGATCCGCAATGCGCACACTCTGGGGTATTCAAAACCTACCATCGCATTCAACAACGCTACTTCTGGCGCGGGATGTACCGCAACGTGCAGCAATTCGTTCGCTCCTGCCTCGCTTGCCAACGCCGCAAACCGTCAGCACACATGTCGCCAGCCAGTCTGCAACCATTACCTTGCCCTGAGCGTCCGTATGGGCGCATAGGTATCGATTTGTATGGACCACTTCCTCTGACGTCGGCTGGTAACCGCTGGGCCAACGCGCCGTAGATCACTTAACGCGATACGCTTAAACCGCCGCTATCCCTGCGGCTACTGCGCGTGATGTTGCGTCCTTCCTACTGCATCGATTCATACTGCGCCATGGTCCACCTCAGGAGCTTCTCAGCGATCGAGGTCGTGTCTTCTTGTCAGACGGCGTCGACGCCATTCTCACTGAGTGCCATTCTGTCCACCGCTAAACAACTGCTTACCACCCGCAGAGGAATGGTCTGACCGAACGCTTTAACTGCACCCTCGGCGACATGCTTTCGATGTACGTCGCCGCCAACCACACGAATTGGGATACTATACTGCCCTTCGTCACCTACTCCTACAACACTGCCCCTCAGAGCACGACCGGTTTTTCACCTTTCTTCTTGCTGTACGGAAGGCACCCGTCACACACCATCGACACGATATTCCCGTACACGCCGGATCCATCTGAGTGTGCACCTATTTCCGAGACCACCAGGCTTGCTGAAGAGTGTCGCGAGCTGGCCAAGACATTAACGACGCATGAACAAGAGCGGCAGAAGCGTATTCGTGATGGCTCCGCCACTTCTGAACCCACGTTCCTTCCTGGTTCCCTTGTATGGCTCTCAATCCCGACCTCTGTAGCTGGCCTTTCTTCCAAACTACTCCCGAAATATGAAGGTCCCTACCATTCGATCGAGCGCACATCTCCAGTCAACTATCTTGTCGAGCCAATTGAACAATCTTCGGACATGCGCCGTCACGGGCGCGACATAGTCAACGTGGAGCGCCTGAAGGCTTACTATGACCCGCTCGTAGTGACAAGCTGTTAGGTCGCCAGGCGGCTCCCTCTTCGACCCCGGGGTAATTGTAGAGAAGCCGCCGAACACTGAAGTGGGTCAAACTCTCAAGTGTTCTCTAGTGGGTCTACCCAAAAAGGACGCCGCTCGCGCTGAGAGTCCGTGCTTGGCCGTTACTGTCGCCATTGTGTATACTCGCTGTGTGCCTGCTAATAAACGCCATAACAATATATATATATACATATATATATATATATATATATATATGCGTGTGTGTACGTCTGTGTGTGTGTGAGAGAGAGAGAAGCAAGTCAGACTTCTGAAAAAAAATAATTCAACATCAATCTATTAGGTGCCGGCTTAGCGACTTCATTATGGCGATCTCTATTGCGAGACTTGAACTATAATTTTTGTTCAATTTGCACAAATACGTCGGTCGAGCTCATAGTGCTTGTCTTAAAGAAGAAAATGTCACAAGAAATCAATTCGCAGAATGCGTGGGATCTGCCGAATTCCTTTTTCATTGCCACGCTTGACTGCGTGGCGGATGTTTTCTCAAAACATCCGCCACACTGGAGTGAGTGGGCTGATGCTGACATAGGAAACTTCAATTATGCCACGAAAATTAATTTGAAATAGTTAAAACTTCTTATATGGTTGAAAATACCATTCGCTGACGCCACGCATTTGCAAAATTTTGCAAAGCTGGGGTTACGAATTTTTCAGAGAATGGATGTTAGGTGGGCGAGTATTTGTGTTGCTCTTCACCAACCAAATTTCTGGAAATAAAACCCCTTCTTGGTAAACGCGAAATGCGCCTCATCTTTTCTGTACATGTTTATGAGCAGGCATGTTGACGGAAGACCCATCTGTAGACAATTTTTTTTTTTTTTTATTGGCGAACGAGTGTGTGCGAAATGCATTCTTTGGCTGACTATGTCAACGGTGCTTTGAATTATCAGAAGCATTTTTGTTTTATGGAAACCAGTCACTACATTGTTTATAAGCGGTCTCTTCAGTTTTTCACAAAGCCAATGTAGTCTGCACCTACAAATCCGTTGGGGGGGGGGGGGGGGCATTTTGCAATAAACGTCTGCCTCGTCACTGGCCCTGGATCCAATTTTGGAAGCCCGAAGGGAAAAAGAAGAAAAGATAAACAGCCCCTCTGTGAAATAGTTGCCGGACAGGACAGCCAACAGTCCGTTTTAATTGGATGGGGACCAAAGCCAAGCTCTTAGACGTTGCGGGACGGCGCCACGGGAGGGGCGGAGGGCTACGCATTTCATGAAGCCGTTCGGGGAGAGGCTTGATGAAATCCATCGATGTAAAAAAAAAAGACAAAGTGACAATAAAAAAATAGCACAAGGGGCAACCGGGTTTGAACCGGGGACCTCTCGATATGCAGTCGAATGCTCTACCACTAAGCTATACCCCCAAACACGGCGGCGGTTTGTGAATACACTTTTTTGAGCATTTTCTGTTTAATACAGCAATTTTTGGTTTTTTTTTTTTGGACAATGTCGAATTTCGCCATGTCATATTCCGCCATTGATCGATGCTAATTGGTCAAGAGAGCTGCTCCGACCTCTCCGATTGGCTGAAGATGCTACCAATACGGAATTTGACAATATAGCGGAATTAAACAAGTGCACATGTCCAGAATAGCACCCCTTGATTATTATACGGTGGTTTTAGATTAGTTTTTATTTCTTATTCATAACTGTTAGAATCTCGTGGACCGCGCCACATCAGGCCGCTAACGACCACCGTTTCAACCACACCGTGCAGCTTCGTTGTCCAGACTGTCGGTGTCACAAATCGTTAACAGAACGTACAGAACATAATTAAAAACAAATTGATCGTAAAATACTTATTGTAGTTATGTTAAAAATATCAATTAAATCGTTACTTTTTGAACACTGTGTTTCCTGACATTTTCAGTGTCTGGACAATAAAAAGGAAACATAGTTTCATTCCTAATTTGGTACGTACACGCCTCCCATTCATTTTCTCTGCACATTGTTCCGTGAGAAAGGAGCGAACAATAGAAAAAGCAAACAAAAAGCTGGTTACGGAAACATATGACACTCAATAACTTAACTCCGTTTCTCGCCATAACAGCTTTTACCTGTTCCTCGCTTTTGAGTCGTCTTGAACCTTTTTTGTTAATTACCTCTAGCAGCAGATAGTAGCAGATAGCAGTAGTAATTAGCGGCACCGCGCGCAATAAATGGCAAAGCCCCGTCACAGCACACCTACCAGTACCAGTGGCCCCGCCTGACCCCGTGTGTGACTGTTTGACACGGTGGCGACATCTTCCACTGGCGGCCAGCAGCTCTTCTAAGATCGTAGTACATGTTCGGCGCACAGCATGGCAAACTTTATGCACCATGGTACAACTCCTGAGTCCTTGGAGGTGATTGTGCTAGCAGTATTAGTAGTACTAATAGTAAAAGTAGTCGTAATACCACGCGTTTATAGCAGGTTGTTGGTTGAACAAAAAAAAAGATACAAGAGAGGTCTTTCAGAGTTCAGGCGCGCTTTTTGAAACGGTTTCGTTGGAAATTGAAATAGAACAGCGCTCCAAGTTATCGGACATGCTCAATAACATAGGTCCCTTGCCTCCCCGACGTGCATAGGCGAGCGGACGAAGAGGTTGAGGGGGGGGGAAGGGGGGGTTTGTACAGAGGCGATCATCCCTCCTATGCACCAAGAGAAGAAGGGGGGGGGGGGTGCGCAGAGTGAACCCCACGCATTTATGGCGGGGGGGAGCGGGGGGTGGTAGGGGGGCTTTAGATAATTCGAACTCCGGCGGTTCTTTAGCCCTGACATCGCACAGTACGCAGATCTAGCGGTGGATCCAGAAGAGAGGAGGCGACCCCCTTCCCCCCAAAAAAACCTGTCAGATCCCCCTTTCTCCAGTGCTTGCCGTTGTTATGACCGTCGTCAGTAGGCGCCATGCTGTCGCTGAGAAAAGCCGGGCAGTGCTCCCACGCCCGGAACCCCAGTTTCTCGGATCCAGCGGCGGGGAGCGACAAAGATATTAAAAGATGGGCCGAGAGCCGATGTCCCTACAAGAAATTCCTCCGGGCCAGCTTGTTTAGCGAGACGGCGAAGCAGACCGACCGCACAGGTCGTGTCTCCGTGATTGAAGTGTCTACTCCTTGGCTGCCCTTCCAAGGAAAGACGGAAGAAGCAACCTACCCGCCAAATTGTTCCGGGAGAGAACTCCATTTCCCCTCTTCTCAGAGAATTGAGTTGGGGGAGGCAATAACTATTCGGCAGACCGTGCATTACTGACTGATGCCCTGTGGGTGGTGTATTGTGTATGTGATTGGTGTTCCGATCGAGGAAGAGGAGCCCGCCAGGGCTTAAAACGATGCTGCAGAGTGCTGGACGTCGCTCTGAACCATGTAATGGTTCAACCACCACGCTCGTGGTTTGTGAACTCCTAACCTCATGCTGTAAATAAAGTAAATAGTGCCATAAACCTGTTTGTTTTTCGTATCCCCATCTTGTCAGCGTTCGTTTCTTCAACCCGAAGCTACATCACGCTAACACAAAGGACCAGGCAGATTCGGTGCACAACGGGTTCTCGGCGCTGGGATTCGCAGCGACTACTAGTAAACAGTGCTGAGATCCGCAATAACTGGTGGCAGCGGTGGGATCCGCAACAACTGGTTGGCAGCGGTCGGATACGAAGCTACAAGAGACAACAACAGTCGGCCCACGAGAAGCAGCTGGCTCGAGACATGGATCACATATGGGTGAGTGCTTGGATTTTCCTTTGAGTGAACCAGGTTCTAAAAGAGGGTAAATTTTAAAACTGGTAGTTAACTTTGCCAAAAGACTCAATTTCGCCATTTCGGGAAGTTATTTGTGGAAGTAACGAGCACTCAGTACGATCATAGACATACGGGAGCTGCAGAAGTCAGACTTGTTGCTGTTGTGTGAGCAATTGGGGATTGTTACAAAGGGTTTGGCACAAAACTCATAATCATTCAAGCAATTATTGATTTGGGGGCTGATGATGAGGAACTAAGCGAAGAATGGGACTTCATCATTGAAAGAAAGTTAAGAGCAGCTCAGATGGACGGAAAGAGTGAAGACGAAAGAGAAGACCCCAAGATAAAGTTTTTCGAACAAGACTATGAGTTGAGTACGAGGTTGGGACCCCAGCGAGTACTTCTTCTCGAAAATGAAGCAGAGTTCGGGATGTCTAGGTACATGTAGCCATATGAGGTATCATGGGATATGGGCCTGTATCTTAGACTGTTTGAACGAAAGTGTAGACAACTGTCGTGTGAGCGAGACACATGGTGTCAGAAGCTACTTACGGTTCTGCCCTGCGAGACAGAGGATGTTATGGCACGACTCAGTGAGTGGCACGCGAACAACTATGAAGTTATTAAAGCAGAGCTTTTAGAGGTTATTAGAGCAGAACCTAGGTGATGCTAGGTTCTGTCTACGTTGATTCTAAGCACAGAGAGGCTCACACGACACTCGTCTCCAAACCTCGGTGCCAGAAACTCAAGCTGAGACTGAGCATTTTATTTCTCACAGATCTACGGGCAAGTGGTTGTTGGCATAGGTCTTTCGTCGCATTGCAATCTTCTCACAGCCGCAGTCGCCTTTTCAGTGAGCTAATATTCTCTTGTAGTACGTACACTGGGTGCACAGCTCAACGCTGTTGCTTCACTGCCATTTGATGAGCCGATTGTTGCCTTCTTCATTTTTAGTGAACTGGTGAGATTTACCCAATTTCTGTGGCAGATCGATTGTGTTAACTCTTGACTTTTTGTATTTTTCAGTGGACCAGTAGAGGACAGTGGAATTCACCTGCTCCAAATGCTGCTGATGTTACTGTCGCAGTCATCACCACAACCATCATTACTAACTCAACCACAAGCATCGAGCTGAGCCACCCAGAGTGACCGACTGAAGCCTCTGACATTGTCACGTGGTGCACATTTTCTTGTGGTGCGCTTTCATCAGCACCTCTGTTTCTGCAGATGTTTCAGCTTGAACTGAATAATATTCACGGCATTTGCATGCATTGCGTTTGCCAATTATACACTTGCTAGGTGTTGGAGCACGTCTTGCCTGGGTGATATAAACCTAAAAATATTATGTGGGGCTTGACATCTCAAAAACAACGATATGATTTTGAGTAGGCCAGTAAAGATAGTGTATTTGAGGTTTGAAGAGAATTCGATGTGAATAGACATTTTGGTCAAATAAGTTTGAATCGAATTCAAACAGTGCATATCACGTATTTGTGATGGGCATATTAGTACCATGTGCAATGCTTTTTTTTTTTGGAACAGGCAGTTTAAAAATTCTACTCTTTTGGCTCAAAGAAGTGGAAACAACTTTGAATAGTAGTAGGATTTGACTTTTGGTAGAATGCAAGTGACAACCTGTAAAATATGTTATGTTTTAAAATTTACTAAACTTCGAGCATACAAGCTGGCGAAAGTTTTTGTACTTAAAAAAATTATCAATCGATGCGAGGGCAATATGTTCATTTAACCTTAAAGTGGGGCTTCGCAGCAGTGCAGATTTTTCCTACATAGGTGTTTTCATGGCTTAGCACTCCTCTACTGCAATGAAACCACCTTTACAAAAAAGTTAAAGGGACACTAAAGTCAAATAACAATTCACGTCAGAGTGAAAGCTCAATTTATGACATCTAAAACAACAATATCATCAACAGTGCCCTCCTTACAGAGAAATTAAGGTAAATGCACCAGAACACAAGTGCCACAGTAGGACATTTTCAAAATGATCCCGATGACATCAGACGGACCGCCTACAATTAATCACTAGTAATCGATGTAACCGCACTAAATAAAGAGCCTTCCGTGCATCAACAGACTCAATAAAATGCTGATTTTCCGTTTCTGTTTGATTCATGCAAAAAAGAACCGCCGGACGTTACTATGGGGAATGGCGCAAGTGGTTCAAAAATTCAATTTTCGCATGGTTACATGGGACAGGTGGTGCGATCCAGCGGGGTGCAGTTGAAGCAAAAGCGTCTGCAATCTCAAAGCCAATTGCGGGAAATTGATCAATGGACGTTGTTGCTGCTGTGGCTCCCGCTGATTTCAGTCTGCTGCTACTAGCCCAGTAAAGCCGGGCAACATCGTGCCCGGCAACAGTGATGTGAGACGGACCACTCGGTCCGCTTCTTGAGGCGGGTAATTAGAAGCGCGCTAACCCGATGCGGAGCACTAGAATGTGATTATTTTCAAAACGGGCTCTTCCTTGGCACCAAAGTAACACTACGACGTTTCTGGACCTCCATTTCAACAATCAACGTCGACATAATAGTTGGCTATAGTGTCCCTTTCAATACTAACATGTACATTCAAAAAAATGCTTTCATGGCATAGCATCCCTCTGCTACAGTGAAACCCCATCTACAGGAAGTGTCATGTAAACTAATGTATAGTTTTATCCATTCCTTTCGAATACATCGACATTTTCAAGAAATTAAATTCGAACAAAGACGAATTCAGATACAGTAATATTCATTCGAATATTCTAAGCATTCTACTACTTTGCACAAGCCTAATTATGAGAGATGCTGTAGCGGAGGGCTCCAAAAATTTTGACCATTTGGTGTTCTTTAACGTGCACTGGTTATACAGTCGAGCCCACATATAACGACCCCACTTAAAATGAATTTTCGCTTAAAACGAACAATATTCGTGTGACCGTGAAAATATACATTGTTTCAATGACACAAAATTACACTTACAACGAACGTCTTTGAGCACCGCCGATCGGTTACAGCGAACGGAGTCAGCGCTCCGGTGACTTCCTGGGAGACCACTTTCGACCACGGATGAGGCATCGGCGAGGTGCCCATAGATTCTTATTGTTAATTGCCGACCCTGCCTATGCAACCCCTTAGTTCCCTAGTCGCCGCTCTCCCAGATCGCTCTGTTAAGTACCCTTCCGTCTTTTGTTGCCCCGCTACTCTGAGGCACGCCACATCGCCAGACGAGGCCATCATTTTCACACTGCCACCCATCTTTCGAAGATCACCCCTGTTTTTGATCGCTGGTACTGTCAATACCGTCGCCGGCCTGGAGTGACCAGACCATTTGCCAACATCGTCTGTATCCGATCGTATGCGTCTTGTCTTATTGTATCGTTCTAGAGCACGCGCGTACGCTACCCCGCCCACTCTGATAATTTACAATTCTTTTCGTGTTTAGGACCTGTTCTCGCTCACTTCGCACTAGGCCTAGCATGCCCTCCGCACGCATGTGGAAGCGTAAAAACGGTCGTTAATTTGCGCGAAACGAATCGCGAAATATCAAAGTCGGTGAGGCCACGCAAGCCCGCCGGCGCAACAAAACGATTATTTGGCCACGACCGCCGATTCTTTGAACACCGCCACACGCACTGATCCAGGCGGCCGTGTTTAGACCTTCGTGCGTGCCATCTATGCGCGAGTTGCACGTTTTGCGGACATTTCAAGCAAGCTGCCGGACCTGCCTCCTTCCCGCGTTTTGGTTTTCAAGGTCACCTCCCCGCCGCATCCTCCCCTCTCTTCACTCTATCACAACTCCTTGCCCTTCTCTTGCAAATCGGCTTTCCTCTCTTGACACAACTCCTTCGCCTATCTCCACCGCTCAGCGACGCTTGCCACGTTGACTCGAATTCAGAAGTTTTGTTTTTTGACTAGAAACGGACCCAGAGCTGTACCATGCATTCTTGCATGTGTGTTGCATGTGCACGTCTTGCTCGCTCTCGGTGTGCGTGTCTCAGGATGGCAGATAAGAGGCCTTGCATGCTTTTTTCGTGCCGCTCAACAAAACGTCGAAAGTGTGACCGCTTGGCTTGGGCGTAAACTGCGCATTAGGTGCCACGTTGCGCAGCGCTTGCTCATAGCTGTTGACCCCCTGGCAGCCAACTTACCGCTTCGGGTGTCCCGGTATTCAGCTGTGGAGATGAATACTTCATGGGCGGCGGTGACACCTACATGCACGCGAAACTGTTTTCGGGAAGCCGACTTCGTCGACATCGGGCCCGATGCCAAGCCTGAAGTTTCCGAACAGGACCGCTCCGGCAGTGACTTGTTGCAGCACGTCGTCGACTCTGGGAGGGCAGAGCAGGTGGGACATCTGTTGCGATGGTTTAATTACAGCCGATGATGATGCCGACACCACGGAACCGTGCACAGATTAGGGCATTGTGAATTAAGTATGCGGCAAGGGCGATTTGGAGGAATCGGATTGTGAGACCGACAAGACTTTGGAGCCAGTGCCTCATGCAGCTTATGCCACGGGCCTCAGCGAAGAGCACGCTGCCGTTTGAAATAAACTCGAGACCGCCCTTATCGCTTCTGCTCTTTGGAACACATGCATCACGAACTTTTTTGGGCAAAAAATTTTGTGTTTACACTCGCAACTTCTTTAAAAGCTGCGTTTCATTTACTACGGACTTTGGGATACAGCGAACGGATGCCTCGTCAGGCTCAGATTCATTATAAACGGGCTCGACTATAAACCTGTTAAGGCGAATGTTCCGTTCTTTACCAATTAATATGCCTCAGTAATGCCTCAGTATGCCTCAGTAATGGCATATGCCTCAGTAATGGCATGGTATGACAAAGATATTCATGAGGGACTTCCAAACACATAAAACCCGAAACATGGCGAGCCAAGAAAAATACAATTTGTATGCAACTGCTCTGAGAGCAAGGCAAGAACATCTGCCTGCCACACATGGCACCTCCTGACACACTCGCCTTACTTTCAGGACATGACGCCGACGAGCTTAGCCGAAGTTCCACAGATGCGGGTAAGGAACATGCGTACCTGCAGCAAACACAGATAAAAAGAACATGTCAGCATCACAACTGATAAGATAGATGAAATACAATAGAACAGCGACTTTAAAGAATGGCATCAAATGACTCGTAAAGAGCAAAGCTACGAGTGAGCTCTCGCCTGATAGAAGCACGGCTAGTGGCTGGGCTGGGTAAAGTGGCCGAGGCATTGTTGCCGACAGAGAGTTCCAGGTCCTGTGTCAGTAAGAAGAAAAAACGTTCACGGCACAAAAAGCATAAGCACACATCCCAACTTGTTACAAGTGAAAAAAACCAAGAGCTTGCATGTTCAATAGTATTCTGGGTAGAATATTCTGTACAATAGAATTCTGCAGAATACCACTACGAGTGGCCTCTTCGATAACTCTTATGTCCTATTTGAAAAACCACAGAACACTCCATCAAGTCACCATCATGGCATCAGCGTCTACGACTACACCTGTAGTGTTTATTGCTGCCTTTTCTTCGCGAATGAGACAATTATGACATCAAGAGCATCATTTTGCCACTATTTAGACAAATCTAGCAAGAAAATGTGGTCTCACGATAGTTACTGGTGTTGTGACAGCAACGTGATGGATCATATGACAGGGGTGTTCGGCATGTTATAGGTTGCCCTAAATGGGACGGCTGACCTTTGATCCAAGATGGCAGTGCTGTGGTGCCGAGACAAAGATGGGTACAGCTAACGTGTGTATCATCCCATCACACACGCAAAAAAAGAACACTGAATGTTTTGTCCGGACCTTGTAGAGTGTTTTATGAATACATCGTATTGACTAGCAAGAATGAGCCCAAACTACACTCCTCTGTGAAGAGTTTGGTACTCCAAGTTCTCCAGTAATGCCAGCTATTTTCAACCTTCACTATTTACGGTCGACGTTCAAGCTGTCATCTGTGCAAAGACTGGCAGGAAACAATGACTACCACTGGACGTTTTTTTATTTTCTCTTTACATTCTGTTTGCACGGTTTATAGGCCATTGCTAATCTGCATTTACATGCATTGCCATTTTACAGTGCCACAGCTTACTCACCGTCTCGCCCGGTCCCTCACACAGCACTCTGAACACATGTAGGTCCTCTGCGTAGCAAAGAAAATTGTGATGCATGGCAACTTTCCTTGTACCAACGCTAGCCTTAACAGATTAGTTCACCACGTCGACATTTCAGTTAGAGGAATTAATTATGTAGGATTTTGCAAATATGTATTCGATTGCTTTGAATACTCAAGCAAATATTACTGTATTCAAAATTATTAGAAATTTTGAATTACTTGAGATGAACAAACAGGTGTACATTAGTCCACATGTGATCTATTTGTAAAAATGGTTTCACTGCGGTGGAGGGGTGTTAAATCGTCAAAACACCTTTCCAGGAGAAACCTGCACTGCCACAAAGTTCCACTTTAAGGTTAAATAATCATATTACCCTCACATCGATTCATTTTCCAAGTTTAAAAACTTGTTATACCCAGCTTATATGCTCAAGGTAGAGTAAATTTTACAATGTAACATGTTTTACAGGTTATCACTCGCATTCTACAGAACTTTAAATCCTGCTACTAATCAATGTTGTTTCCACTGCTTTTGAATAAAAAATAATGGCATTTGCACAGGCCTTGTTTAAATATGTTTTAAATATTGTGCAGGGTAGTTTGGTCATGAAAAATATGCCCATTTTTCTTTACAGTAAGTCATATATACTAGTATATGAATTCGATTCGAAATTATTCGATCAAAATCATTATTCGCTACGAACATAAAATTCACTATTCACACAAGCCTAGAATTAAGTATTCACATGAAAGCATTCTCTGGCTTCACTGTCTATCACTCTGTGAAAATGTAACCAACAAACCAAAATGACTTACTCTTCATATGGAAGGGATCCACAATGCGCACGATGGTCCCTGGCTTGGCAACCCTCGGCAACACTGCATAATGACAGGGTGGTGCAACTGTGAGTGAAGACCATGCATTAAATAGCAGTGCACATCTACGCTACATATGCGAGTGGTTATGAGAGAAGGGGAATCGAAGGGATTGTCTTTTCTTTATTAAACACAACCTTAATGAGAACCAACTAACAATGAAGCCAAAGAGAGTACAAGAGAAGGTACAGTATAGTAAAATTTTAAAACGCAACATATTTTACAGAGTGTCACATGCATTCTACCGAGAGTCAGATCCTGCCACTATTTGAAGTTGCTTCCATATTCTTTGTACCAGAAAGAATGGCAATTGCACACGCTCTGTGTAAATAAAAAAAGAAAAAGAAAAATATTATACAGTTAGTGACATCATGACGAATATGCTCAATTTTTTTTCATGATATTTTATATATACTATTCGAATTCGATTTGAACCAAATCATTGTTCCCATTGAATTTGCCTCAAACCTTAAATTTACTACTCCCATGCTATATTTATTCCAATCTAGGCCGATAGTATTTTTTTTTTCAAATTTCTTTGCATGAAACTTTAGGGTCAACTTAGATTCGAGGCTTTTGAAAAACGCACCTTCTTTTATAAAGAAAATTGATGTGCAACTAGTGACACCTGGATGATATTGTAGCAGTTAGTGCTGCACTGGTTATATGTACAGCTGAGACCGTATACAATGTCACCGCTTACAGTGCAGGAGCAGCTATGTGTTTTTTTTTTTTTTTTTTTGTGACTCTCATTCACCCTTCCATAGAACTAAATGCATCTCATACCGCTTACTGTACAGCCCCCCACCCCCCCATATGAAAGACCAGCTATCATGCAGCTGCTGGAAAATTCCCAGAGAAGTGACGAAGCATATGCGCGCTCCTCTGCAGAGGCATGCCCGCTGGAGAGAGAGCAACGATGACATTACAAAGCAGAGGGGACACAGAAAGAACAAACAAGAAGGGAAAGGGGCAGAAGCGCAATGCAGGCACATGGTGTGAGGACGGGGAGAGGCCTTTGCTTATGTCGCCTATCATGTACGCTTTGCTTCAAACGATATTCCTCATCCTCATGAAGTGTGCGTTAATGCTGTTTTGTTGCTTCAGTTTTCTAAAGAGAAAATAATTGCATCATCGTAGACTGCAAATATCAAGCATGCAACTTCGATTTCCCTCGCGAGTGATCGCACTGAAAGATGCAGTTGGGCTTTCACTTTGGCGACCAACACGTGAATTTACCCGCTTGGAAGTCTTCTTTCAATACAGTTGCTGCGCTGTTCTCCTGAATTTGAACCAAAACTGTTTCACCCACGCTTTACTTGTCGTATTTAGAAAGGGTGACTTACATCTTGAACCAAAATGAGGGTGCATGTGCACAACAGTGGTAGTTCGTGGTCGTCACTGTTTTGACATCGTGCACACACCTGGAAAATCAAAAGCGTGCGTTTCACATATAGTTTCTGCACCACATGCCACCGCGGCGAAGTCCCTTATTAATGAGGAGGCAGGAAAAGCCAGTTGACCGTCTACCGCTACTGCGCATTTTTTTTTCCGAATTGCCGGCACTGCAGGTACCTATGGACGTTAATTGAAAATTGAAACAAATGCAAATTTCCACTCCAGTTGCGCAATTGTTAGAATCGCGCGGCTGCCTGTCGGTCAAGTTATGGACTTGTGCAGTTTTTTTTAAATGTTTTGGTGATACAGACGTACCATTCAGAGAGCGGATATTCACAGCTCCGACAACTTATAAGTGGGATATGATGTACCTGCATAACAGCAATGCACATAGTAATATACACCTCCATAGCAGCATGTTCCCCCTCATTTGACGAGCCACATCATTGACGAGTCACACATCAGCACATTGCTTGGTCACGCAATGTGCTGTCTGCATAATCTAGAGTTATTTTGTCACCTGCCGACCTGTTGAGGATATTTGCTATAAACAACAGGTTGGGTGGAAGTCCAAGTGCGGTTTGACAGTCGCAGTCACTCACATTGCACGCGGTGGCCGGAAGGCAGCATGGGCCAGGGCCGGGGACCTCCTTCAAAGGCCACCTCTTTGAGTGAACCATAGGCCACCGCAACACTCTTTGCTGGGTGCACAGCCTGCCAAAAAAATAATAATAGACAGTGAGTCGTGTGCAAACAGTGAAGCTAAAGATAGACTGCCAATGTCAATGAGAGGTTAGAATACTGAAAGAGACATTTATTTAAAAAGGAGTTCATCGCAGATGTGGCCCTTCTTCCAAGGGTCTACAGGCTATATTTAGTGGCTCAGTGGGCTTTTTTTAATGGTACAGTTAAACCTCGTTATAACAAGACGGGCTATAACGAAATAATGGATATAACGAGCAAATCCTAATTCCCCTTGAAAGTCCCCATACAAACCAATGTATTCAAAACCTCGTTTTAACGAGGCAAAATTTGCCTGTTATGGGATATAACGAACAAATTTTGTTAGGAAGTAAAATTTTGAGCCGATGTCACGACAGTCCACAACACGAATTTGAGACGGCACGCAACGCGAGAACTGTATTTAGCAGTTCAAAACTCCCGCCACGCGCCCTCCAGCAACGCGCGCAAAGCAGACGGCACGCGCTGTTTCCGGAGGAGAGGTCACTGCATGTGCGCCCCTTGGCTACCACCGACAGCGGAGCGCTCCGCGAACGTCTCGCCCTTTTCTTTTGTTTTGTGTCTTCTTTATATTCTCCCTCTCCCCTTTCTCATGGCACTGAGGCGCGCTTCCTAACCTTACATACCCCCTTCCCCTTGAGTAACCGGTTCCTAGAGGGCAGCGCAAAAGAGCGCCCCTTCTGCCCCTACCTCTTCACAGTCACTTTCTCTATAAGTGTTGTCACTCGCCGACGTGAGCCGCGTTGCTTTTGCGTGCGTGTTTCTTCTCTTTTTCGACCGCTTCCGCCTTATCTTTTATCGTGCTGCGCTCGTGATTCCAGCAACATGAATGCGCCAGGCGGGAAGCGAAAGCGCATAACGCTAGATCAGAAGGCGGCTATGATAAGAGCCGTCGAATTGGGGACGAAGAAAGGCAACGTGGCAAGAGACTTTGGCGTATCAACGAGCAAACTGTCAACCATCTTGAGCAAGCAGGAGTCCATCATCGACGCTGTTGCACATGGCGTGAAAGGAAGCGCTAAGAGGATGAGGGCACCTACCTTTGAAGCGGTCGAAAGGACCGTTTTTAAATGGTTCTTGGACACGCGGGCCGTGAATCTGCCGGTGAGCGGCGCCTTGCTGCAAAGAAAAGCGAGAGACTTTGCCTGCATCATGTGCTATGACAACTTCGTAGCAAGTTCGGGTTGGCTCCAACGCTTCAAGGAGCGCCACGACATTGTCGGGAGAGCGGTCTGCGGCGAATCGCAATCTGTCGACGAAGCAGAGGCTACCAAGTGGGCGAAAGAAAACATCGTGCGGCAGCTAGAAAAATACAGCGCGAAGGATATTTTTAACGCGGATGAAACCGCTCTCTTTTTCAAGATGTTGCCGCACAAGACGTTAGCCCTGAAAGGCGAGCCGTGCCATGGCGGCAAACAAAGTAAGCTGCGGATCACTGCGCTACTTTGTGCAAACATGACCGGCTCTGAGAAGCTGCCAATTTTCGTAATTGGCAAAAGTGCATCCCCTCGCTGCTTTAAGGGGGCAACGGAGCAGCTCCTGGATGACGATATTGTGCGCGCTGTCAGTGATCGTAACGAAACCAGTGACGATGACTCTGTCGACAAACAGGAGACAAACGTGCCGACGGCGTTGGAGGCATTAGACGCGGTGGACGTACTGCGCCGCTACTTCGGCGCTCACGAGGGCGGCGAAGATGGCTTGACCATTGCGGCCGCAGCTGAGCGAGCCATCAATCGCATCAGGAAGATGCATCAACGTCCAATTACGGACTTCTTTGCAGCTAAGTCTGCCTGAAATGCAAGCTGTGTATTTTGAAGTGCATTAAAACAGGTGCATGACTTTTTTCCTTTTTATTTGGGAATGCGGTTATTTTGTTGCATACCACCGTGCGGCGGGATGCTATTTCACCCGCTACTTTTGGGGGGTAAGTACAGTGTATAATATTTGTAGTAAATGCCCGCTATGGCTATAACGAAATATTGGTTATAACGAGCAAATAGCGGCGGCCCTCCAATTTCGTTATAACGAGGTTTAACTGTATATAGACGGTGGCCTGCCAAGCCTGCCTTAAACAGGCATCCTTCAACAGGGAATGTCCCTGCCTCTAGCGACAACCCCAGTTCCAGAAATTCTCGAGTCAAGCTTTTATAATAGATTTTTGTATCGTAAGTGCAACTTAAATTCTATGCTGCTATGGGTTACTGCGGCTGAAGAATGGAAATTTAGGCAGAGAGCAGGCAGGGGTGTGTGAGTATTCAAAATACCGAATAACTTTCGGATAGTATTAGCTATTCGATTTGAGCTTGAATTTTACCATCTGAACTACTCAATCTTCCCGAAAACAAGTACAGTCAATGTTCAATTGACAATGACGCCTTCCTTCACTATGCTTCACTATTTGTTATTTCACTTGGAACTATTCCAAAAATATTTCATTCGATTCGCACCCAACATTTTGCTGTTTGCACAGCTCTCGCGAGTATCACGTTAGGCTATTACACCTTTGATAGCACTAACCTGCAAGGACTCATAGCATCCGAGCAGCACGGTCGACTGCGGCATGCCGTGATTCAGCTGCAGTCGCGCATGCCCAGCCGCCAGGCATTGCACGCGAACACTCGTGCAGCCACGTCCTACAGGTGGACCTCCTCCAACCATTTCTGTGCCAACCAAGCAGAACAACAGTCAGTTTCTGAGGCAAAATACTTTACAGAAAACATCAGGAAGCAGTCTATAGAAGCATATAGTTTTCTAAAATTAACTAGAGGGGACTCTGGCACTTCGATCGTTCAGCGACCATGGGAATGATGGGTAGTACACTGATTTGCCTAGTCTTTTTACTTGCAGGTGGCGAATCATACTTGCGGCTTCGTTTATTGCAGAGTTTTGATTTTGTTTCGAAAGAAAAAATAAAGCCTTTGAACTTTGTGACCCGGTTTAAAAAGGTAAGCCTAAAAGAATAAGGTGGTGAAGCGCCACCGCTGAACATTTGCCGATTTTTGTTTTGTGAGAAAACATCTTCGAACCACACGAACACATTTGGAGCCAGAAGTACGAATATTAGACAAATCAGTGCACTACCCATCAATTCCATGCTCGCTGAAGCGCCGTGCGTTGTAGCTCCCATAGACACTAGCGCCAGAGTTCCCTTTAGTGTATATTTAAGAAGCTCTATGCACGGAAGTAAAGTAATGAAACTGAAGCATAAATAATTGCTGGAAATTTCTGAGAATTCCGTAACAAAATTGGTTGTTCCAGCGTTCGATTTTGCCATCTTCGGCTATCTTCAGGTATCTCAGAATTTCAATATTAGAACAGGAGCTAGATGGCTGGCCCCCGACTGCCGGAAAATCTAGAACCCCGCTACATTTCCTGAGAAACGTTTTTTGCCCTTGCACGTCAAAATGGGCTTGTGAGCTTCAACTTTTACTGGATTCAGATCATATGTTTTGCCGGATACAGTTAAACCTGGATAAAACAAAATTGACAAATTCCGAGAAAATTCGTTATGAAGATGATTTCGTGATATGCAGGTTCAGTACGAAAATTCGAAAAATAGACACACATATTAAAAGGGAAACTAAAGGTAAAGATAACCCAAAACAATTTTCACCACCAAACTTACTTGGTGGTGAAAAATGAATTATTATTGCAATAGCAATTATGTGGACACAATCAACTGGTTCTTGGCGTCGCCACCATAATCCATAACAAATTCAATAACAAATCGCCGCCGTAATCCATAACAAGCCCACGCGAATTGTAACTTTATGAGCGGGTAAAAGGGCGCGAGTGCTATTGAAGCAGAGATAAAATGAGCCAGCCCTTCACTATCGCCTGGAGGGCCCATACGTTAACATTCCCCCCGCGTGTTAGAACTGCCGTTAAGTGCTCAAACACAAAGGAGACCATCTGTCTTGAACGAGCATGAAAATACGAGGAGGGGTGGGGGGGGTCACTCGAGTAGCAACGGTGAACTTTCATTTTAAGGGTGCGATGGCGATTGCTGCCGCGCGTGCTATCTCGGCAAGCATCAGTGCACCTTCAACGCAAAGAAAGTGTGTGAAAAAAGCACTTCTTTCTGGAGCAGCGGTATTTGGTTACACGAACGTTTTGTAGGAGTTCCACGATATCGGATCCAAAAGAGTTAACTGCCAGCCTTACTTCGTAAACATTACAATTTCGCTATTGCATTCATTGCATTGCATTCAACGTGCCGCTGTGCTGTTGCCAGGGCTATTCGCGAAGGCTATTGTTTCGCAAACTCGCGGCGCAAGATGGAAACACATGATGAGGCGACCTCCGAAGATCCGCCAATGTCACTGTGGTGTCGAAAGGTTTCCATCAGCACCTAATGTGGCATCCCTTCGGTGGTGACGACACGCTTGTGCGCACTTAAAAAAAAGCAAAGCTGGATATGCACGTGCAGTGAAACTACGCACACGCGTACTGTGTTGAAAACGAAGGGTGAACGACACGGATACCATGGAAAACCATTCAGCAAAGTGCCCTTCATATGCAGTGCGGCCCCACAGGTGTGACGATAGTTATAGCGCAAGAACAAAACGACGACAAAAAGACAGGAAGGACACGAGCACTATGCTTCATGTCCTTCTTGTCTCTTTGTCGTCGTTCTGTTCTCGCGCTATAACTATCGTCATGTCATACCAACAAGCCCAAACTGCCACACTCCAACATGTGTTTCGCTAACTAAAGGTATGGCACTGCCAATGCAAAAGTAGTTTTATTTTGGTTTGGAGGTGTCAGAAATGCACATTCCTTTTTGTAGATAGTGAAGGAAGACGACGACTTTAACAAATAGACTCACGTGCAGTTTGTGGCCTGTGTGGCTTTTAGTAGCCTGTGTGGCATTCGAGGTTAGCCTCTGTGGCGTGTGTTGTGTTGTTTGAGTAAAGTATTCTTTGTTATTACGAGGTCGAAGACAACAGAGGAAAGGGGAGGGCACATCCGCACATGCTCCTGTGACAGCAAGAACGAAGGCAATGCCAGCCCGTGGGGTGCAGACCCGCCCACCTGCCCATTTGCTCGTGCTCGCCTGGTAGTCGTCGGGACCACGAGCCCGCCATGCGGGCTACTGTGCACTTTGTCGATGGCGGGGCAACTGCAGAAGAAGCACGATCGTGCCAAAATGACGAAATCCGGGGCGAAATTCCCAGATTGTCCCATGGCGAAAATTCGCTATTTAAAGGATGTCTGCCACTGTTACTTTGTTACATGGAGGTCACTAATACACGTGCTTATATGGAGTACAGTAAAATCTCGCTAGAACGAACCCCACCTTAACAATCTTTTCAGATTAACGAACTTTTAAAAAATCCTGTGCCGACTGTTAATAGTTTCAATGTGAAATTATTTCACTACTAAGTACTTAAGAATACCAAACTTTTCAGAATAAAGAGCGCTAATTTAGTTCCCCGTTAATATTAACAATGCCTCAGTACTACGAACTAACTTTCTGAAATTCGTCGCGACCACCAGAGCGGTACCCTAGCAGACGACACAGCCAACGAACGCCTTGCTTCTTGGAAGATGCGCGGCGATGTGGAGAAAAAAAAAAAAACGAAAGGGCGACTTTCTATTCTTTCATTTCATTCAAACACAGACGCTGCAGGTTTACAATAGCAGAGGCGAGGGGCGAGGGCAACACGGGAGGGCAAGATCAGCGAGGCCTTCCTCCATGAGCGAGGCACAGTGGGAGTTGCGAAGCAGGAGGCATGGGCGCGGAAAACTTGTGACAGTGAGGGAACAGAAAACGAAACGCGATGAACTCTTTTTTAGCTCTTTCTTTTCTTTGGAAGAGGCAACGACAGCCGCAACACTTCGGGTTTTTCTTATCTTTGTCACTTCTACATGTGATCTAGGAGGCCGAATAGGTATAGATGTTCTCTGAGGAAGGCTTGTCTGTCGTGTTCATCTTTTCGGTGATTACCGTAATTACTCGAATCTAACGCGCACCTTTTTTCCGGTTAAGCGAGTTCATAAATCGCATGCGCGTTAGAATCGAGTACGAACAAAAAAATACGGTCAATCTATTGCCATCGGCAAATCCAAAATGGCCGCCCCCTACGTGCGTCGGCACGGAGGAAGGAAAAGGTAAGGAGAGGCCCTGACGTCACTCGTTGTGAAGCCGCGATGAAGCCGGAAGTCGGCCATATTGAGTAGGCAAATCCTCCTCTCTTGTTTACATATGAATGCGAAGCAGAAGGCGCGACTCCCTCTCCGGCTCGGAAAGCACGTGGGCTGCGCAGCGCGTGTGTCGTGACGATTCGAAACTAATGGAACAGGGCTCATCACTCAGAACCAGCGGACACCGTCAGCGAAATCGCTTCGTCCGAGTAATAACAAAGAGTAACAGCTCGCTGACAACGAAGCAACTACGAAAGAACGCGCGCTAGATGCACTGACAACGGCGAGTGCTTTCACGTCATTAATTCAGCAACTGTACAGACAACACGATCGGTCGTGCGCCTTCTACGGTTGCATTCCGCCACGCGACTGACGCAGCGTCCTGCCACTGTGTCCGTGTTCCGCGTGAAACTCACCTGCGTCAGCATTCTGCGACCGTGGTGACTTTGAGCACGGTGCTAGTGACAGTTGAACGTGGTTGCTGTTACGTTGAGATTACATGCAATGCTGGTGGCGAGTGTACCAAGCGGAACAGAAAAGGTGTTTTAATATGCACATGCAAGTTGTTACTGTACACACACAACACGAAACTACGTATGTGCACATGGTCCTCACGGCGTCTTGCTGGGCTCAACAGCGTCGTCCGTTGTCACAAGCAGGGGCACTGCTCAACCGTCACTGACCTGCAAGGCGTTCGTCGTCATTCAGCTTCGTCATGGTGCCCAACGCCATTTCGCTGAACACTAACTGCTTCATCCGCGTCATACGCCGCACGACACATGGATATGCACTTGTTCTACGCACTGTTGAAACCCCGTGATGGAGAAAGAGATTTGTAAACGTTGCTAAGAGTAATGAAACAGCCAGACGAACACTGCGTAACCAACAACGCGGCGCAGAGCACAGATATTGTCCGCCACGGCTCAGTACGAGACCTGGGGAGGCACACATTCCGCCGCCAGCCGCGGCCGCTCACTGCTAGACCAGCTTCACTGCGCAACACGTAACCATAACAACGCCGCCATTGTGCCTACTGTATATGGCCGCCATGATGTCATTTCCGCCACATTTTTTACGCCCTGCGCCGGCTGGGCATGCCCTCTCCTTACCTTTTTCCTTCCTCCGTGTGCGTCGGCATGGCGCGTTAGCCATTTCTGCCTATGTGTTTCCCATGTGCGGCACTTCGTACGTGTGCTGAGGAGTTCGTCATCTAGTAGTGCATTAGCATCGACGGCGTGGAAGGGCCGACTCCAAAAACTTGAGTGCACCACGATGCCGCTTTTAAAAGAAAAGTCATAGCGTGTGCAGAAACGGACGGAAATCGGGCCGCATCGCAGTCGTTCGGAGTTCCCGAAACGTGTGTGCGGGACCCGCGGAAACAAAAGCAGAAGAGTGTCGACAGCAAAGCTTCACGCAAAGGCTTCAGTGGACCACAGCAGGGTCGGTTTCCGCAAATTAAAGAGCTGCTCGGCGAGTATGTGCTTGAGCAGCGAGCGGCAGAGCGGCCCGTGACGACAGAACTGCTCCAAGTGCGGGCTATGCAATCAGTCTTAGAAAAAGGTCTAATGCGGAGCCAGTTTAAAGCGAGCAGGTGCTGGCTAACTAACTTCATGAAGAGGAAAGGCTTTTCCCTCCGAAGGCGAACATGCATATGCGAAAAGTTTTGCGGGGGAGTACGATGAAAAGCTTCACAGTTTTCAGAGGTTCGTCCTAAACTTGCGGCACAACAACAGCAGATTTTTTTCCTGCGTGGGCAAATCGGGAATGCCGATCAGACGCCTCTTTACTTCGACATGCCTGGCACCACAACCGTCGAGAAGAAGGGGGCGAAGCAAGTTCGCAAGCTGACATTGGTCAACGGTAAAACTACAGTGACGGCAATGCTCTGTTACACGTCAGATGGGCACAAGCTTCGCCCGTACCTCATATTTAAATGGAAGACGCTCCCGAAAGGAGTCGTTTTTTTTTTTTTTTTTTCGAGTGGTGTGATCGTGCGGGCCAGCGAGAAAAATTGGTGCGCGTTGCAATCGATGTCTTACGTTTTTTTTTTTTTTCGCGGTGGAAATCGGGTGCGCGTTACAATCGAGGGGAGAGGGCGGCTGGAGTGAGACGCTGTGCGGACGTGTTTCGCATGAGCTCCGGCCCGGTGACCGACTATCGGCGGACGCGCTTTTTTCTGGACTTGCTGTCAGTGGGCTCGTCTGCAGGAGGTTGCCCTGTACCTACGGACACCACTCGTATAGGCAAGTTTGTCCCCGTTTTTGGAGTTTCCGAGATTTTCCTATCAACCCCGCAGTGGCAAGACTAGGCCTATCTCCTAGGCCAAGCCTGGCCTGGGCCGCGTCGCCCGGCGTCTGACTTGCGCCCGGTGACCGTGGGTCTTGTTGGGCTGAAGATGGAGTACTACGTCGAAGGGGAGACTATAACACCCGAAGATTTTGAAGCGGGAGAGTGGGCTCCAGTGCTGAAGGCACAGGACCGATTTAAGAAGACTCGGCATGGCGACAACGCCAAGAGTAAGCCTTGCGAGACGCAGGCCGGCAGCGACGGGTGCAATACGCACGGAGCGCAGCAAGTCAAGCGGGGGAAAGCGCCGGTATGGAAGAAACGCGGACCGTTTCTCAAGTTGCCAGCTACGGATTTCAAGATTGTGTACAGGCCCCAGAACTGGGACTTGGGTGTTGTGACAGCGAGAGAACTCGGATGTGCACTGAGAGCAGCAGCGCGTCTAACGAGTGCGATTGCCGCGGAAGAAGACATTGTGCGGGTTAATGGCACAAACAACACGTTGACGGTGAGCACACCATGCATAAATCGCAGTGGGGCATATGCGACTGTGAAGACGCTCAAGCTGGGTGATCGTGACCTGCCGGTTTCGGCGTTCGTGGCGCCGTTGGAGAACTCCGTGCGGGGAGTGATTTATAATGCTTATGATGGATGCCCGGTGGAAGAAGTTCGGGCGGGATTCCTGAAGAAGAATGAAGGCATAGACATTCTGGACGCGAGACCTCTGGGAAAGTCAAAGGCGATTCAGATTACGTTCGGAGGAAAACGCATACCCCGGCAGATTACTTACTGGAACTGTCTGTACGCTGTGATCCCGTACAGAAATTTAGTCGACACCTGCTACAACTGCAGACGAGTTGGACATCGAGCGGACGTTTGCTATCGTCCGAAGAGCAACCTATGTCACCGTTGCGGGAAGGACCATCCTGCCCCGCCAGAAGGAGAGCCACCTACGTGCACGCCGGTCTGCTTCGTGTGCCATGGTGCGCATCACACAGGGAGCCGGAACTGCAAGTTTCGCCTGGCTCGCAAGCCACCGACAGGCCGGCAGCAGAGCATCGAAAGAGAGAGCGAAGCTGGCAACGATAAGCGTTCCTCGAGGGCCACGGAGCGGTCACCGAGGGGTAAAGAAGACAGAAGCAAAAGCAGGGACCGGTCGAGTTCCTTCCCGCCATTGCCAGGGCGCGGGGGCGGCCAAGATGGTGGACGAGCATCCAGTACCAACAGCTGCGCACGCGACACCAACAAAAAGGTGAGCTTGTCAGGCACGGCCTCCCAGAACGAAACCGCTCGAGAGAGGGAGTTAGCAGCGCTGGTTCAGCGACAGGGAGACTTGATTAAAAGAATGGAAAACAGAATTGCAGAGATGGAACGCGCACTTAGAAACGACCAACGGCAGGGGACACAGGCACCAGCAGTGCAAGGCCTACAGAAAGCGACGCAAGAGGCGTCTGCTCGCGTACAGGAGAGTGCAGCTATGGAAGTGGAGAATCGGGGGACAGTGAAGAGACCACTGCCGGGGGATGAGGTAGCTAACGCAAAACGATTAGCCGAAACGTCACCAGTAGACATGCCACAGCCTGTTTTTAAGGTCATTAGTCTTAAGTCGGATGTAACAACACTTGCGGATAAAGTAGGCAAACAAGGCAAAAGACAGGATAGGTTGGAGGCTCGAGTCGAAAAGATCGAAGCCAGATTAGACACAATAGAGGAGCGTCTCGGCATGCTCTCCACTGAATTTAAGGATTCCCAAACCCAGGTCATGGGCATGTTTCAGCAGCTTCATACTCTATTGGAGACAAGACTGCCTCCCGTGGGTGGCCAAGTGCCATTAGTCAACCTGGTGCCTCATCATGGCGCCTCGCCAGCAAATTGAGGTTTGGCAGTGGAACTGCAGGGGCTTTCGTCAAAAGCGGAGTAACCTGCAGTTGCACGTACAAAATCTGGACAGTAAGCCAGACATAATAGCCTTACAGGAGGCTAGTGGTTCCGTAAAATTACCTGGATTTAAGGCATTTACAGCGCCAGGAACTGATTCAAGGGGCGTATCACGCGTCTTCACAGCCGTGCTAGTCCATCGCAACATCACTGCCATTCAGCATTCCGTAGATAGCAGCAGGGAAGATTATGTCTTGCTTGAGATTTTGCCTAAACGAAAGTATGAGAAGAGTCTGTTTTTACTTAATGTGTATAGTTCTCCAAAAGATAAAGGATTGGGCTTGCCACAACTCCTGATTCAAACTCAACGGTTAGCAGCTCGCGCTCCGCTTATAGTGGTAGGAGATTTCAATGCGCCTCACCCGGAGTGGGGTTATATTCGAGCCAGCCCAAAGGGCAATCGGCTTTGGCAAGTTGCCCGGGATCTGCGCTGGACGCTGTTAAACAATCCACAAGATCATACGAGGATAGGCAACAGCGTAAGCATGGATACCTCCCCAGACCTTACGTTTTTTAGAGGCATCAGTAATGCAAAGTGGATTAACACGGGACAAGCGCTAGGAAGTGATCACTATATCCTTTCCACGACGTTTAGCGCTGCGAAGCATAAAGACAAAGTGAGGGGGCATAGAATTACAGATTGGGACAGATTTAGGAAAAACAGAGGAGACACTGTAAACGGGAAAATTAATGACCTAGATGCATGGGTACAGGCGCTCAAGGAGGATGTAAGTAATACCACGGTAGAAGTGCCAGTCGAGCAGGAGGAGTTTACCGCTGACTCAAGACTATTACACATGTGGGAAGCGCACGCGAGTCTCTTGAGAAGGTGGAAGAAGCAAAAACATAATGGCGTCCTTCGCAGAAGGACTGCCAAGTTAGAACGCAAAATTGAAAATTATACAATTGAGTTGCAAGCCAAGCAGTGGGGCCAGATTTGTGATCGCATGAATGGACAGTTTGGATGCAAAAAGACATGGCAGCTGTTAAGACATCTTTTGGATCCGGCAGCAACAAAATCGGCGCAACGGGGGCAAATGACTCGGTTAATGCATCAATATGAAGGCACAATTGGAGAGTTTATACAGGAACTCCGGAATCGGTACATAACTGATGGAGTAGACGGTTGCTTACCACACTACTCGGGGGTGGAAAACTCAGACCTAGATGAAGAGTTCACAATTGCGGAGGTGGAGTTTGCCATGGGGCAGCTGCGTACTACGTCTGCCGCAGGTCCGGATGGAGTTACTAATAAAATGCTGAGAAACCTAGATTTCAAATCGGTCGGGGCGATCACTGACTTGATAAATGAGTATTGGGTGGCCGGGGAGATCCCAGCACAATGGAAGCATGCTAGGATTATATTTATTCCGAAGCCAGGCAAGAAACTTTGCTTGGAAAACCTGCGCCCCATATCGCTGACATCATGCGTGGGCAAATTGATGGAGCACGTGGTTCTCAACAGGCTTCAGAATTATGCAGAGGACAAGGCCATCTTTCCCCCAACTATGATAGGTTTCAGGGCCAATTTGTCCACACAGGATGTCATGATACAGTTAAAACATGATGTAGTCAATCCCGGGCACGGCACGGGCACCAAAGCTGTATTGGGGCTTGACCTGAATAAAGCTTTCGACAATGTTTCGCATGAGGCAATATTGAATAACCTATCGGAAATTGGCCTAGGGGTCAGGACATTTCGCTACATCAGATCATTCTTGGAGGGCCGAACCGCAGAAATTTCAATAGGAGATATCAAATCGGACTCATTCGCGTTGGGAGGCAAAGGGACGCCGCAGGGTTCAGTTTTGTCACCGTTCCTGTTTAACATCGCCTTAATTAAAATACCGCCGAGGTTGGAGGAGATACCGGGACTCAAACACACATTTTATGCAGATGATATTACTCTATGGGTAACCAGGGGTAGTGACGCGCATCTGGAAGAAACACTGCAACAGGCAGTTAATATTGTCGAAGAGTTGGCAGGGGAAGCGGGACTTTCATGCTCTCAGCCAAAGTCCGAGCTCTTTGTGGTTCGGGACAAACCCAGAGGGCTACATGCAAAACACTATATTCCGCCACCGCCGTTAGAGGTAAAGGTAGGGGGTAGGCCGGTAGCTGAAGCTCAAACGATTAGAATTCTTGGCCTATATCTGCAAACTAACAGGAAGAATAGGGTGGCCCTTGAAAAACTTAAGACCACGGTCAATGCTACTGTCAGGTTAATCAGAAGAATCGCTAACCGTAAGAGCGGGGTTAAAGAAAAAGAACTCTGTAAGCTGGTACAGGCGTTTGTGCTCAGCAGGATTACTTACGCGACACCTTATATGAAGTTGGATGCCGCAGAAAAAGGTAAGGTCGAGGCTATGATCCGGCAAGCTTACAAGGCAGCGCTTGGGTTGCCTAACAACGCGCCTACAGAAAGGCTGTTAAAACTAGGGGTACACAACACCCTGGATGAATTATGGGAGGCGCATCTGGTGATGCAGCACGCTAGGCTTTCGACAACCAAAGCGGGCAGGATTATATTGGAAAGGATTGGCATTGGAGCAGAGGCTCCCACTGGGGACACTAAAATTCAGGTGCGGCGAGAGTTACATAAGGCCCTGTACATAAAACCTTTGCCCAAAAATATGCATCCGATTCACCATACGCAGCGCAGGCAGGCAAGAGCCAGAGCTTTACACGTTGAATACGGCGAGTACAAAGCGGCAGTCTATACAGATGTTGCGGAATATAAGGACAAAGACGCTTTTGTGATTGTGGTGGTGGACAGGCGGGGGCGCTTGATCGCTTCTGGATCGGTCAAAACCCGCTCCTCGGAAACTGCAGAGGAAGCGGCAATAGCGCTAGCTATAACTAATTCGCAGTCAGATTTGATTTTCAGTGATTCAAAGACAGCCATCCGAAATCTGGCGAGGGGCAGAATATCGGCGACCGCCGCACGATTTCTGCATGGGGCCACGGGACGAGAAATGAGAGAAATAGAAATTGTCTGGGTACCAGCACACTCTGGGAACCCTGGGAACGAGGCGGCTCACCTGAATGCTCGAGGTTTCGTCAGCCGGGTAGGTGAGCCGCTAGTTCCGGGGAGGTCCGCGAGAGATGGGCTGGTGTCCTTTCATGACATAACGAATCATTATAAACTAGAGCGGAGGTTTTATCCGCCCCCGCACAAGCGGTTGACTAAGGCACAGGAATGCGTCTGGAGAAAGCTGCAGACGCGATCTTTTCCCAACCCTTACGTGTTGAACAAAATGTACCCGGAGGAGATTAAGCCGCAATGCAAATGGTGTCAGGCTGTGGCAACATATGATCACATACTTTGGGAATGTAGCATAGTGCCGCCGCCGGTGGATATTATGCGTGATCCCTCTCTTGAGCACTGGGAGGCCGTGTTGACCAGCTCAGACCCAGTCGTCCAGTTAAGGGTCGTAGAGTGGGCCACACAGGTCGCCGCCAACCTTGGGTTGATGGCCATCTAACACGGAATCATCCTCAGTTGCTTTCTGACGAAATAAAGTTTTTCCATCCATCCATCCATACAATCGAGGGCGCGGTAGAATCGAGTAAATACGGTACTTATCGCACTCGCAAAGCAAGTCGGCGTCCCCGCTGCAGCGCTACTACAATAATGAATTCATCTCTGCTTGCAACGAAGAAGCGGAAGCAGTTCTCGCTAAGGAGAAAGTGGAGAATGTGGATGAGCTGGAGGCCTCCACATTGCAAATTTTGTGCTGCACGCATCAAAAAATATTTAAAAAATCACACACTTCTTTAAAAGGAAACCTGCATTTTTGGGTGTTCACTTGCACATTTGTTTTTTATTGTGAAAAAAAGAGTTCAAGAAACCACTCTTGTAAAGCTAAGTCGTTTTGGTCGGTGGAAAATAAATAGTGTGGGCATTCATCATGTGCTTCTTTCTGTATATGCACTATCATAATCATCATCATCCGTCTGGGTCTCTGTCCGCATCTTCACTGGGTATCACCACAATCATCATCGGGTCGCTCGCTCTCAGACTGCCCGTTCGCTGCTGAGCCCTTGGGCTGAATAAACGCTGTCTCAACCCTGACGTCACATGTGGTGGAGGTGGATTCTCGGTCCTTGGTCTTCTCCCACTTCGCTCGACTCCCTGGAGCTGCGTTCAGGACGCCAATTGCCCCCACTGTCTGGCAGCATGTCACAGGACGAGCCTGCCGGCGCTGCTGCCATCGCTGCTGACATCTCTTCCCCGCCGTTTTCAGCCGCACCTACTGTTTACGTACACAGCCACCAGCGTGATCCCCCTCTGTTCGCCGGTCTTCGCGGGGAAGACACAGCCCGCTACCAAATACCCAGCTCAGCATCGGTCAAAGTTCGGCCATCACTTCTACTGCAGCGCCCGCGCTCGCCTCAATAGACCAGCTATTCTCGGATGACAAGCGCACGTTTCACTCCTGCCAGTTGTCTGATCCGTACTGTAGGCGTGTTATAGACCAGCTCTCAGGAGCTTCCCATCCACCTAACGCACGACATCGTCGTCAACTGTTGCGATTTAAGCTGGAGAATGGAGTTCTGTACCGTCACATCTACCACCCAGATGGTCAACGCTGGGTTCCCGTGCTACCACGCTCTCTTCGACTTGACGTGCTTAAAGCCTTCCACGACGACTTGACTGCCAGACATCTCGGTATTCAAAAAACCTACGACCGCATTCGAAGTCACTTTTACTGGCCTGGTATTTCTACTAGCATCGCCCATTACGTCGGTTCTTGTGTTTCGTGCCAGCGCCGTAAAATCCAGACAACTGCACCGGCCGGGCCTCTGCAGCCAATTCAGTGCCCCACAGCGCCATTTGAGGTTGTAGGTATCGACCTTTACGGCCCTCTTCCCGTCACATCTACTGGCAAACGATGGATAGTGACCGCAGTAGACCACTTGACACGCTACGCGGAGACGTCTGTATCAGCTGCCTCTGCTTCGGAAGTTGCAGACTTCATTCTGCACGCCATCATTCTGCGCCATGGCGCCCCTCGTATATTGCTGAGTGACTGTGGAAGGGTGTTCCTGTCAGAAGTGCTAAATGAAGTATTGCACACCTGTGGGATAACACACAAGACAGCTTCAAGCTACCACCCTCAGACCAACAGTCTCGCCGAGAGGTTTCACCGTACTATTGCTGATATGATAGCCGTCTACATCAGTCCAGAGCACAAAAACTGGGATACTCTTCTGCCATTCCTCACCTTTGCCTACAACACGGCCGTTCAACGCACCACCGGATATTCGCCGTTCTACTTCGTTTATGGACGTTCCCCAACTTTCTTCCTCGACGTTTCCTTTTTCAACACTGACGTCAACTTGCTTCCGTCTTCCAGCGAGGAATACATGTCAACACTAGCCCGGTGTCGCGATCGTGCTCGCATCAACATGAAAGCGTGACAGCAAGATCGAAAAGTCATTTATGACGCATCCCATCGCCTTGTATTCTTCTGACTTGGTGACGAGGTGCTCCTATTGACACCTATTCGTACACCTGGTCTGTGTGACAAGTTTCAGCCACGCTTCGTTGGTCCTTACATAGTTATCGAGCAGACTTCGCCCGTTAATTATCGTGTGATTCCACTTGTCATCCCAACAGACCGCCGTCACCACACCACAGAGATCGTGCACGTGTTTCGCATGAAGCCTTTCAGGCGACGTTCTCTGTCACATTGACTTGCTACGGCCAGGTTGGCCGCTTCGATGTGGGGGGGAATTATTGTGGGCATTCATCATGCGCTTCTTTTCATATATGCATTATCACAATCCTCATCATCCGTCTCGGTCTCTGTCCTCATCTTCACTGGGTGTCCCCAAAATCGTCATCGGGTGTGCGCACGCTCGCTCTCAGACGGCCCGTTCGCTGCTGAGTCCTTGGGCTGAATAAACGCTGTCTCAACCCAGACGTCATAGTACTTATGGTTAATTTTTGGGCTTTCACTATAACGACCTTTCAAAATAACACACGAATTGCCAAGATCCTTTGAAGTTCGTTATACCGAGATTTTACTGTAATGGCGGGGAATAGAAAAACTTCGTTACATCGAAGAATTCATTATATGGAGGTACGTTATAAGCACGTTTAGCTGTAGTATGTTTGTTTCACACATTTTTTTTTTCCGTAAACCTATTAATGAGGTTCTGCTGTATAGATGATCACAGTACCACATCAACAAAGATAGGGCAACGGGCAAATGAACTAATATAGCAGCGATAATATTTCCTGACAGCAGTTCAGGTCCTGGTAGTGGCCTACTATCAGAACCGCTAGAGCATGGAGCACCGTAGAAACATGTAGGGCACACCTCTAGCAGGAAACTCATCATCGCCGCATAATTCCAACACATTCCACAGCAGGGTGCGCATTCCACAGCAGAGTGGGTGCAAAGAACACTACAACTGCAAATGCATGCATGGCAAAGCATGTGAGCCAGCCGTGGCGGCTGTGAAGAGAGCCACAGCGACAAGTAGCCTTTGAGTACGGAACGTTGAAGCCAGAGTGAGGAAACCATTTTATCACCGGTACGTGTGTATTCCACGCTAAAAAAAAAGCTTACGCATGAATTTGCTATGAATATTATATTAAGAAATAAATTGTCGCTCAGGCGCACCTAGCAAAAATATTATGGGAATGCGCGGGCGAAATGTACCTGCCATACAAGATGAGCGCTGGCCATCGCACCCATATACATGACAAAAAACGCGAAAGCTTCACTCAAGAGGAAGTTTACACGAAGTGCTGGACGAGTCCATTTGCATTTATCTTGGTCAAACTGTGCGCCAGGATGGCACCCAAAGGAAGAAGTGCGTTAAACAAGCACAGGGTTTCGATTATTCGGCGCCCTCTGTGTCTGACTCTATTGTTTATGTGCTGCCGTGCCGTGCAGCTTGACCAAGATCAGTGTTCAAATAAGCATCTAGCTTCGACTAAGAAATGCATCTTATAGCGCGCTGAAGGCTAGAAAAAAATATACCTCAACGCACTCAATAAGTGTTTCGCTTCATGCCGATCAACTAACGAGTTCGGCCGTAGCAGGGATCCCGAAATGAACTCTTAGCACACTCCTACAGTCATCCCCATCCCCTGAGATCCTTAAAATGGCGACATTTTATCTGCAGTACCGTATCATACAAGGAAAACTGTCTTGCATATCGACTGATCTGCTAGCGAAACTGACCGCACCCCCGAGCAGCATAAAAGCATTCAACATCATTTTAGTGCGACAAAAAAGTTTCCGGACCGTTCATAGCTTTCGTAGCTTGTCATCGTCACAGTCACGGTTGGCAAAAAACAAAACTTCTAAAGCACTGACATTACAAGGCGAGGTGCTTTCTTTAACGGAGCAGTACGAAAATGCGCGCGTGCCCCGGCTGACCCGCGTGGTGCGTCGAACCGGAAGCCGTCGTATCCCACAGTTTCCTGCGATTGCCCATTTTACCGGTCACCTATTAGGTAAAGTGCGTTTGTTTTTTCTAGACAGCACGTCATGGTACAGAAGCGGAAAATCAACAATACATGTGCACCCGTTTTATTGCTATGTCAATTGCTGAATATTTCGAATCCTGTAATAAACAGGTCAAGATGCTATCACCGCCATGTACTATCGGACTGTCGTGTCAGAACCAGAATCTTCTGTGCCCTTTGGCAAAAATAAAAATGCTTTGCAGTAGGTACTTCTGGCAATATTTTTCCCGACACTGTATTCACTTTGTTGGTGGTGATGGCACACGTCGGGAGACACGAATTCTTACTGAGCCGTTAATGCGTAGTATCGTCAAGTGCGTAGTTGAGCTGCATTTCCGGCAAATGCGTATTGATAAGGTTTCACTGTAAATGCAATGCGAAATTTTTGTAAAAAAACGGAATTTTCAATGGAGAAAGAAATTAAACCATGGGCATTTCACCTGGCAAAGGTTTGAGAACACCCTTGTCCAGAACTTCCGCAGTGAGTGACACTTGGCTGCAGTTGTCAAACCGCCTCTGCTGCTGGTTGTCAGCTGCGTTGAAAATGATAGCACCGACAACATTACACAGGAAGAAGACTGAACAATTATGACACTACGTTGCAGCCTGTTGCAGCGCTCTCAATAATGTAGCCAGAGAACGATCTGCAGTTAAAATAACATGTAGCTACACATGCCAAGTGCACACAAAATAAAAACATGAGACACATGTTCCTGTTCAGACAACACTTACGTTATTTACAGGGTTTATGCTCATTTACATGACAAAAGTTCAAGAGTTTCCAAGGCCTTTCAAGGTTACGCGTGTGAATTTTCAAGGACCACATTATCTGTTAGAAACCCAATTACCACATGCTTATGGAAGGATAAAGTATTGAAATAACTAGCATTCATCAAAAAAGAGTAACATCAGTAGAGAAAATGTCAAAAACATGGTTCCAATGACATTTTCTTTCCAGACAACTTTCAATCATAGTTCCTTGCTGCTTGGTTTTGGCAGTCTTTTCAAGGCTGTTTGACTTAATGATGTACATCAAGTCTCTCATTGTCTCTGCTTTTTCGGTGCATGGGTCTGCTGCAGCTGTTAAAAAACAGCGACTTCAAGTTCTTTTTCCGCTTTTGTTCCCATTTTGAACTCCTCCTGAAAGCAAAATTTCTTTTTTATGTTTCTTTTTCAAGTTTCCAGAAATGCACGGTGTTGATTCCGTGCAGAAGCTACTGATATTCTCGATTATTCTGCGATGGGCACATTACATATGTCACCTGCTACATTTAAGGCATCACAAATAATGCGGTGTGAAATGGGCGACATTTTATCAAAAAAAAAGAAGGAAATTCAAGGATGTTCAAGGATTTCCTGAAATTCTAGAACTTTCAAGACCTTGAAAACGTACTTCTCAAATTCAAGGGCCTTCAAGGATTTCCAGGAGACACATGAAGCCTGCATTTATGAACCAATTTTGTACTTCTGAAAACTTTGCTTGTCAGGATGGTTTCCAGTGGCAAGATTAAATGTTTGAAGCTTTAAACTTTTGCAAGTGTTATCATTATGCCTACTAATATGTAGTGCCCTTTCCCTTGACCCACACGGCCACCTTTATTTTCGTTCACAACTTGCCCAAAACACCAGTGCACAATCAGCCAACTATCTGCCACTGAAGTGACTTGATACCTGCCAGAGCACAGAACTTGCAATCTTAATGATGCGGAGCCTTGATGTGCAGCTGACATGGCCTGTACGAATGCTCACACTTTTTTTTTTTCAGCTCTTCTAAACTTGATGCAACTAACTCGCAGTCCAATTTCAAGTGCAACTATAAGATTCCTGCTCTATAACATTGTCTAACTTGTTCACTCCAACTTTCAGCTTGCATAAGCAGATTTTGGCAGATGAGGGCAGCCATTTACAAAGGACAATACAGTTGGCAGTTTGTTCTCCTGTTGTCCCAACTTGCTTCTTGATTAGCTAGCCTTCATCAATATTGTTTCTGTAATGCCTGCTGCCCTGAGTGGGGCCTGCTCAAATAAAAAATGTTCACGCAGCAAATCCTAAGAAGACCTGCTATGTTAAAACTGAAGGACATTTCAAGAGGGAGAAAAGTCCAAGCGAAATAAAGTGGTGGTGTAGGTAGCAATTATTATGCTTGTAGATAGCTGTAGATGACCGTGACAAGGTTGTCGGCGATAAGTCATAATAGCACGTGCATCGCTGACTGCCACATCGCCTTTGCTTTCTTGGGATACTTATCCGTGACAGCATCGGCGCAATCGCGCAGAAGTCTAAATTAGTACCAGTCTCTGCTTTTGCCAAAAAAATGAAACACACGCTGCGGTATCCACTCATTGCCTATTGCATTTTATCGCTTCGTGTGTTCCAAGGCATAGGTTCATCGTAGTTGGCTGTAGCTCGAGAGGACGGTGCCACATAAGGTTGCTGTGCGAAAACTGGACGCTACGCTCCATGCTACCTACAATTTTTTTTTTAATTCATCGCTGCTGCTGTGCCAGTGAAAAAAACCCCTAGAAAGCGAGTGACATCGCTCACAGCGTTCAAAATCAGCGAGCGGTGCTCGTTTATCTAAGGTATCTTCATCGCGAGTAAAATGGGGCACACACGAGTGCCCGCCTCTCATGCTTTAGAAGAGCTTTTTTTTTGTTTTCTTTTCTTTTTTCCCCTCATACGCACCATATTTTCACCACAACCATTTGAAAAGTGTTTGTCGTGAAAGTAGGAAACTTTGAAAATCTTCGCTCCAAGTCAATAGGTAGTGTGAATAACGTATGTGCACAAAAACACAGCAGGCCCTCCGTCAATGAAAATCTGTTAAACCAAACTGCTGCTTAAATGAAACACATACTTATGACAACATCGGTTACATTCTTGTATTCTGCACCCCTCGTCTTCTCTAAGCTAATGGAACTCTAGTTAAATGGTAAATATTTTTTTGGTCCTTCCAAGCTCCATTCAACAAGTCAGGCTACCGTATTGTTATAATTCATAGGTCGTTAACTTGTTATAAGTGGTTTTGACTGTATCATTGTCTTAAAAATATATATGATGATACGAGCAATGCAACTACAGAAAATTTTTCAGAGGCTCATTTCCTTCTTAGGCACAAGCAAATAAGCCAAAGAGACTAAAAAAATACAAATCCTTCCCCATGCTTGGCCTGATCCAACAAATACTTGGCCTAACTATAAGCAGAATTAATTTGATATAAGCAGTCACATTCAAAGCCATAGATGGCAACCATAAAGCGGTCACTTACGGTCCCGACCATACATGGTGACGGCCACCACCAGCACCCCAGCAGGCAGCTCGGCCTCTAGTGCGGGGGCGCCGTGGGCTTCCGACTCCACAACGGGAACGAGCGACACCCACGTGCCGGCCGGGGCAAAGTGGCTGTTAGTGGCCACCAGGTGCACACGTCCGGGACCTCCGCGCGTTGCCACGGTGGCCGACGGACCTAGAGTGGGGCCTTCGACTGCAGCCCACACCGGTGAGTCCTGGTCCAGCTGCCACCGTACGGGGGCTCCCGTGCCACCGTAGGCATGCACTTCTACCATGTATGCTGGCTGCTTCTCGGGCTCCCAGGGCAGCCAGACCTCCTCAGGTTGTACAGTCAGCCTCTCTTGGATGGACACCGACTGCTCTCCTACTGCAGAGGCCGGCAGCAGTGACCCGTCCTGACAAGAGTAACGGGTAATAAAGCTTCCGCACTTCAACCCAGTGTGAAATCTGCAGTAACAGTGGTGCTACAGTTCTCCATTTTGCTTGTAATTTTCTGCGATGTCATGCCGCTTGTGTAGGTGAGCGTGATTGCATTACTAGTGAAGTAGAGACGCATGGGAAGGTACTGTAGCAGCCCCTGCCACACCCAGTCCTACTACAGTGACTTTAGGCCGTATTCCTGCAAAAAGCACCTTTCCCCATTTCCTCGTATGGTTACTACTTCGTCTACGGCCTAGGCATCTAGTTACGCTGTCTATGGATGTAACTGGAAACCGAAGCATGACACAAGACGCGGCCACTCGTCTGCTATCAGACGCAGCCCTGGAACATTATAACTTCAATTAAAAGACCCCAAGGTGCAGTTTTGCAATACGTTCCATTCAAAGGAGATGACTTTTTTTTTTTGTGTCAATATAGATGCCATTGTGAAGGATTCAATAAGTGCCCCATGCCATGCTGGTGCTAATAGTCTCGCTTGCAATTGACCGTCTGTATTTTCTCTTGGGAAATCTGTTATGCTTTTATGGTCTCAATACAAGTAGGAGTTGTTGTAAGCCAATGCTTCTTTTCGTAAGAAAGCATTTAATATCTTAAACGAATGCACGTGGTATGAAGGCTGCCCTAGTTACACTACAAAAGTAAAATTTTACCATCTGGGGTTTAATTTGAGCCGAAATCTACACGAGTTTTTGCACTCCTAGCTTATTATGGAGCAGAATACAAAAAATATGCGATGGGTATGAACAGTGAAATTTGCTAAGGTTGTACGTGTATGAAAAAAAAATTCATACAGAGAACTAGATAAATGCTCAAATGTATACACTGGCTGGTTCTCAAGCTTCTCAGGGCAGCCGGGCTTCTAGAGTTGCACTGTCAGTCTCTCTTGAATGTTTTTCATAGACTCAAGATAAAAAAAAATCCACTTAATACTAATACTTAATACTTAATGTTACAGACAAACGTCTGCAGTGATCGCTAACACTGGACCTCCGGTCTTCACAGCACTGGAAACCAGGCGGCAGCCAGAAGCGTCCAAAGGGCCACCAGATTTCCTCACCCTTACAGAAAAAGACAAATGGTGTCGCAGTTGTCTTCCCCAGAACCCCTACGAATTTCAGAGAGTTTGCGCGCCAAGACAACTTTGGCTACACAGTGCTTGGGGGCTTGCAGCTCTGTCAAGCTGTCGATTTCCGACAGCTTTTACTGCTCGCTTCCAGCGTCATGTACGTTGTGCAAGATGCGAATAAAACAAATGAAACAAACAAACAAACATGAACAAAGATGTCTGCCGATCTGATGGCACGGGCATCAGCAGGGACGTGCAGAAGAAACGCTTACCTCCTCTCCCCCTTTAAACCACAACATTGGTTGCTCCCCCCCCAAGCTACGTTAACTAACACTCCCCCTTCTAGCAGCCACAATACAACATGGGTTTGCACACCTGCACACAAAATCTTGCCGATGACCATGTGTTATGGCACGTGCATTACCACAACAAGCATCCCAGATAAAATAAAATTTTCAGAGTGAGCTTGAAACCACTACACTTTTGATCAGAACCAAGTAAGGGTTCCTCTTGCAATTAATTTCTGACACACCTAACTCCACTCACTGTATTCAAGGAATATACCACAAGTGCCGACCATTGATTCGGACGAAAGGCAGCCACAACATGTAGCCAAGACACATAGCCTTCCAGATTGGCAATTGCAATTGATACGTGCATTTTTACACCGGCACGATCTCCAGCCGTAGCTAGTTCTGGAGACCTAGCAAAAATATTGCAAACATTGTGTAGTGCTTGACATAGCATTCGACATCATACTCGATCAGCCAGCCAGAGTCTGAAAATAAAATGGCACACTGTGGGGGGTCTGGATTTTTCATCGTGAGTTTACATTACTTCAATGGGACGAGTGGCGGAGCTGCGAAAATCTCTACATCAATGAGCATGTCCAAATTTTTAGCATTTATTTATTTATTTTATTTTATTTATTTAATACATACTGCGTGGTCCAAGCAGGAAGGGCACGTCACGCATACCACAGACGTAATGACGTACATCATACGAAAAACACACTTTGTTTTACACGCTACAATACACTTCGTTATGTAACAACATCACGCTTCGCTCTATACACTACAATAAACTTCAATATGCAAAGCAATAACACAGCCGGCTCTACAATACTACATTACACTATGTTCCACAACACAAGTAGTAACTTACGCCAAACAACGACAATACATTGCATACCTCATACTTTACAATACGTTACACATACGTTACAATGAATGAAGTTCGCATAACTTGTTCCAGTCCGACACTGTTCGCGGAAAAAAAGAATACATAAAAGCATCGGTTCTCGCAAAAATGGGGTTAGCAAATTGGGATGATGATGTCGTGTGTTCCTTGTTGACAGAAAAGCGATGAATCGATTGCGAGTTTTTGATTAAGTAATAATTGAAGGAAATCCAGCCGTTGTTCGAGTCTGCGGGATTCAAGGGTCTGAATGTCGTTTGCAGACATCAGCGCGGAAGGTGAATCCGACGGTAAGTATTTTGAATATACTATAAACCGAACAGCTTTCCTTTGAACCCGCTCAAGTTTGTTAATATTAAGCTTAGTGTAAGGGTCCCATACAATGCTGGCGTATTCCAGTTTAGGTCGTATAAAAGAATAATAACTAAGAAGCTTTAGATTGGCAGGACAGGTACGCAGTTTATGTCTTAGAAAACCAAGTTTCCGAAAGGCAGCTGAACATATGTTGTCTACATGCATGTTCCAAGACAAATTACTAGTTATAGTTAGGCCCAAATATTTGTAGCTTGTAACCTCTCTAAGAGTTGAAGACCCAAGCTGGTACGTATTATTTAGTGGAACTTTCTTACGTGTCAAACGCATGCAGACACTCTTTTCTGCATTAAGGATCATTCCCCACTCATTGCACCACTGATGAATATTATGAAGGTTTGAGTTAAGTTCATTTTGATCATCTAAAGAGTTAATATCCCGGAACAAAACACAATCGTCTGCAAATAATCTAATTTGTACAGAAGGGGTGATGACATTTACAATATCATTTATGTATAAAAGAAAAAGCAATGGCCCTAGGTCGCTTCCTTGGGGTACACCTGATGTGACCTGTAGAGACTGCGAACGCTGGTCATTAATAGCAACAAACTGTTCACGGTTATTTAGATAGTCAGCAATCCAGTTTACAAGGATTTCGGGAAGGCCAATACGTTTAAGTTTCAAGATCAATTTGTCGTGTGGAACCCTGTCGAATGCCTTACTGAAATCCAAAAATATTATGTCAGTTTGGCCATTGTTATCCAGGTCAAGTGCAAATGAGTGGATTATTGTAACTAGTTGCGTCACTGTCGAATATCCCTTTCTAAAGCCGTGTTGAAAATGGATCAGGGTTGAATGTTGAGTCAAAAAATTTCCAATTTGTGTAGCAATTATGTGTTCTATTAATTTGCAGCAGGGTGAGGTCAAGGATATGGGTCGGTAATTTTGAGGCGACAAGCGATCACCTTTCTTAAATACAGGACTTACGCGTGCGGCTTTCCAGTCACATGGTAGCTTTGATGACAACAATGAAACACGGAAGATTTCATGCAGGAATTTAACGACATGTTCAGCATATCTTCTTAGGAACACATTTGGGAGATTATCAGGTCCACAGGACTTTTTAGAATTAAGATTCAGAAGCATCGAAAAAATACCAGAATAAGACACGAAAGAGACTTCGCATGGGTCGAACACTCTACCGTTTGGAACATAAACACTAGAGCCGGAAAACACACTTTGAAAATACGCATTAAGATGATCAGCAATCTTTCTTTGATCGGTTACAATCACGCTATCAATTGCCATTTCGGTGATAGGTTTCTTTCTGTCACCAATGTAGTTCCAGAATTCAGTCGGGTCAGTTTTTATGAAGTTGGGCAGCAGCGTCTTAAAATAGTGATCTCTGGATGAGCGTATAGCCCGTGCAAGGCTGTCTTTGAGGACTGAGAGGGAACGAGACTGCGCATGCTTCTGCCTTAAGCGTTTTATCTTTCGTTTTAAGTGAATTAGTATATCTCGGGTTATCCAGGGAGTTGTTTTGTGCACTTTTTTCTGTTTATTCGGTATAAAACGATTGATGCAATGATTACACATTTCTTTAAATTGATTCCACATTGTCTCGACATCGTCCACCTCAAAGACAGCAAAACACGACTCCATGTATTCTATTACAGATACGTCATCTGCTCGCGAGTAATCTTTAAAGGTACGCACTGAAGATTTTTTAGTACTTGGAAATTTGTTAAGAGGAAAAGAAACTCTAACCAATTTATGATCGGACAGGCCCTGTTCTACTGAAACAGAGTGCAGCTCGAGTTCACGGCTTATAAATACTAAATCCAAAATCGAACTAGAGGATCCATGCACACGAGTTGGCTCCCTCACAACTTGCATCAAGTTATGGGTTAGCCTGATGTTAAACACAATCTCAGTCTCTTTTTCGTACAATGGTCCTGTCGTATAACGTTCCCAGTCAACAGAAGGTAGGTTAAAATCACCTGCTAACAAAATTTTGTTGTTGCAAAATTGAGACATATGTTCAGCTAACTTTTTCATGGATTCAAACGCAGCCTCTGGGGGTCTGTAAAGTGCATACAAGATGAAAATGTGGCTCCAACAAGACAGCTTAATGCATACACATTCTAAGTCGTCAATGTAACCAATTAATGAGGCCTGCTGTGTTTCTTTCACAAGTACGGCTATTCCACCTTCCCTTGTAGTTCGGTCTTTCCTAAACACCTCATACGAGGGCGGAAATACATCATCATCAGCTATTTCGGAGAGCAACCATGTCTCAGTCACAACTTTTACATGTGGATCGTGTTGAAGTAAGGCAATTTCCATTAGTTCAGTTTTGTTATTGACACTTCGGGCATTTATGTTAACCAAGCGAAGGCATTTCTGTTTAACGTCCTGCTGACAGGTAACGAAAAATTTACTTTTCGTTGAATTATTTTTTGAAGAAAATGCGAGTTGTTTTCCTACTTGTGACTCAGTGATTGGGCATACCGTCTGGTCCTCGGGCGGGTTTTGCTTCCGTCGTTTTTTTTTACCGGAATTCTTTCGCCTTTATCACTGTCCCAGACATACGCCTGGTCATTGATATACAATTTATCAAATGCTAAGTTTACTTTCTCATTGTTATCTCGGTTAGCTTTTGCACTTGCCCTAAGCTTTCTTCTAATATCTCGTATCTTCGGAGAAAAGTCTTCCCCGATAGCTAGCGTGGTATTTTTAAGTTTAGACCCGTTTTTAAGTATTCTAGCTTTGTCTCGCCCATCAAGCAATTTGAAAATGACTGGCCTAACTTTGCCAGTTTCAGGTCTACCTATACGATGAATACGCTCGATACCGACAGGTTCAAGTTTCATGATATCTTTAAGAATGCCTGTGTTGGCGGCACTTTCAAGCGTTTCGTTGTTTTCATTTGCTCCCTCAGGAAGACCATAAACGATTAGATTCGACCGGCGACTATGGTTTTCCAGTTGATCGATTTTAGTTTCTAGAACACTTATTGTTTTTGCCAACGAAGACAGCTGCTCCTGACAGGCATTTACCTTCCCTTCAAGCCCAGATAGGGCATCAAGCTTCTTCTCAATATCTGATAGTCGCTTTTCTTTGATGTCTTTAACATCAGTTGCTATGTCTGCTAACATTTTGGCAATCTGCTCCAGACCTGAGCCTGGGTTCATCTCAATATCGCCACACAGTAACAATAACTTCCTCAGTACAGTTTCAGCGCGGCACAACAAACAACTGAGCCATGGGCACGGCAGCACCAGCAAAAAGGGATCATCAGAGCAAACACATTTTCCATACTGCTTTCTTACCTGTACAATAAACAGGAACCGATTACAGACGGTCCGCATGCTGGTACAGCCGCCGTGCCCAATGGTCGAGATGACCGCCGGGCGCGAATTAATAGCCGCGCTGAGTGGTGCTCATGCTGCCGTCTGCCAGTGATCCATGGCGCATGCTGTCGACGAGTGACGACTCAGGTTCTCCGAGGGCGACGATGCTCGCAGTTCAGGCGCATGCCAAACAGAAGAATCCCAGACATGCGCAGCAAGCGTCGTTCCGCAGCTTCCTGAACACCCGGCACGAACTGGCGATAGTAGGCTGATAATCTGTACAATAAACAGGAACGGATTACAGACGGTCCGCATGCTGGTACAGCCGTCGTGCCCAATGGTCGAGATGACCGCCGGGCGCGAATTAATAGCCGCGCTGAGTGGTGCTCGTGCTGCCGTCTGCCAGTGATCCATGGCGCATGCTGTCGACGAGTGACGACTCAGGTTCTCCCAGGGCGACGATGCTCGCAGTTCAGGCGCATGCCAAACAGAAGAATCCCAGACATGCGCAGCAAGCGTCGTTCCGCAGCTTCCTGAACACCCGGCACGAACTGGCGGTAGTAGGCTGATAATCTGTACAATAAACAGGAACGGATTACAGACGGTCCGCATGCTGGTACAGCCGCCGTGCCCAGCATCCGAATGAACGGTCGACGACTGTATTTAGCTCCTTTTAATGCCTTGAATATACTTTTCGGAGGCACCTCAAACGAGCTGAAATTATGGCAAGATCATATTTTCATGTGCCCTCTTACTTCATTCTTAAAAAAGTGCCTACTCTACTTACACAATCGACCATTAAAGTAGAACATGCAGGATTGCGACCTACAGTGCTTGCTATAAGCTGTGAAACTCACCGGTTGTCGGCAACCCAGCAGTTCTGTGCGCGTATCATAGTACTGCCATTCTGAAGGGCGCGCACCCAGTGAACTGTGCCATTTTTTGTGGAGTAGTTCACCTCAAAATATTCAGGAGAAAAATGCACATCCACTTGGAGACCCTGCAAAAAAAAAGGAAATCAATTATTTTTATCTTCTAGTGCACAACAATGCTGTTTCACATGAGTGACCATACTTTCATATTTTTTTTTTGAAGCAGTACTTGACATGCTGTAATTATGTCAGTGGTTAATACTGTTGTCCCAACTTAAAACATAACAAATTTCCACATGATTACAGTTAAACCTCCATAATACAAGAGAGACTATAACAAAGTAATCGACACTAGCAAATCGCAATTGCCCTCAAGAATCACAACAGAAACCGATTTTTGAAACCCCAGTTCAATGGGGCAAATCTTGTCTGTTACAGAATGCAATTAAGAAAGTTTTATAGGAAATAAATTTGAGCCAGTGTCACGACAGTGCTTAACACGGCAAGAGTATTTAAGAGTTCGAAACTACCGCCATGCATCCTCCAGCAAGGTGCACAAAGCTAGACGGCATGCCGTGTGCACGATGCTGCACCCGCAAAGCCATTCCCATCCCCATGAGTGCAGACTCTGGTCTGGTGATGCACTTCATTGTTGATGCTCTTGCAATATAGGCATTTGACTGAATTGTGCACTGAATGAAACCGCAATTAAGTCAAAAAGCAAGTAAGAAGCAACAACAATCACCCAAACTCGCATAAAAACTAGCATAGAAAATGATATAAAAAATACTATAAAAAATAACGTACGCCGAGAAAGTTGGCAGGGGGTGATTGACATGGCAGCTTAATCAGTAAAGCACGACACACTTAGACACTAAAGGCAAATCTATGAACTTGGTTCGGTCAGCAGGTGAATCAGTAGTGCCTTGACAGATAAGCATCAGAAAAAAGTGAAGGTGAGATGACCGCTGGCGATGAACATGCCAGTTTTAATCATCGCCGACAACCTTGTCACTGTCATCTTCAAATACCTGCCTGGCTGCGCGTGTGGCTTAAACTGCGCGGAGCGACAGCAGTACAAGCGCATCGTGCTGCCGTGTGCAACTTCGCTGCCACTGCGTCGTGTGAGGCCGACTGCGCGTTGCTTGCAAAATGCTTGTCTCCGTTGTGTAGTACGAACAGGCAACTTGCCGCACTAGTGCACAATTCGGGGTGAAGCATGCACAAAGAATGCACAACCACATGCATGTATTAGACTTCAAACGGTGCATGGCCTGTGATGGCGAGAGCCGAGCAGGCGACACGCTGCACGCAACTAGCAAGGGATGACAGCCTTCACGTGGCACTACCGCGCTTCGGTGAAACTGTGTCAGTTCATGGCAAAGGTAGTTAGATTTACTCGGAAGCACGCAACAGGTGTCGCTTTACACGCAAAAAGGCTTAACTTGTCACCAAGGCGGTTGTAGCACCGTTTAATTTTAATAAAAATACCCCCCAAAAAAAAACAGTTTGGCTACTAAGCATGCATCTAAGGGCAAGTCCACACACAAAGAACTACTGATATTACGACCACTTATCATGACAATTTCGAGTTTCTTATAAACGGGTTCCACTTCACTGACACCTAACATGCCTTAAATTATATTAGTACTCACTATCACTAATTAACTCAGCTTTCACTCCATTTGCTTTGATAGAAATTATATCTTTCATTACTCAATAATTAAATTGCCACTCGATTTACTTTCATCGTTATACATAAGCAAAGCCATGCTGTTTCGCACTTCTGATTGGCTCTCACTCCCTACAGATGTCGTGCAATCTTTCGGCTTCAATTCTCTCACGCCGCCCTTTACATCAAGGTCAAATTAACAGAAGACATACTGTATTTTCTTGCATACAACCCACCCTGCATATACACTGTGCTCTTAAATTTAACTCTACAACAAAAATATGTACGCATATAATGCCTGCATATAACCAGCTTTCTAAGCACAACTTAAAGTTTTTGCTGAGGGTTAATAGCGAAAAAATGCAGTACAATACTTTCACGCTAAACTTAAAATCAGCTGCAGCCCAGTAGGGCTGGCAGGGAATAGTTTTTGCAGCTCACCTCACTGGCGTGGATTCGATGCTGCTGATCATCAAAAAGCTGCACCTCCACCCAGTACGAGGCCTGACGTTCCAGCACCCAAGCATCTCCCGGAGACACCGACAGGCCTACAATGCATAGTACAGGCACACGGGGAGCGTTGGGAGCACGCAACATTTGTTGAACATGCAGTCGTCCTACATCGAGTACAAAAGGCGATTTTATCAAGTATGATGCAACTTTGTGTGATCTTCAAAGTGCCAAGACACTAAATTTTCTATCGTAACTTGATTATGTATGTCAATAGCACGTGTTAATAGGTTAATACTTATTTGTTAGAACTTAACAATGAGGCCAGCAATATTTTAGCACATTTGTTTGAGCACTTCCTTTATAATTGAATAGGTTATACATAAACATTAAGGCACCCCGGGAGCCAGACAACACTGGCACACTTGTGAGCCGTGACGTAACAGGCTGCTCACTGTTCCGAGAGTCTGAATTCTGGCAATGTTCTGTAGTGACGTTCTGTAATATGGGTAGCCTAGCGGCGAGAGGAAATAAAACATAGTCTTATCAATATTAAGGGAGCAGACTGCTTTTTGGGACCAAAAAGTGACAAAAAAATGTTTTTTTAAGGTTAACATATTTGGTATCTGCAAGTATTTTGCTATCTCTCTGCAAATTTTTACACACCAGGAAGTGGTAATTTTTTTGTAATGTCATTCTAACTGTCCAGATTCTTGATGCTGTTAGCATGCAGAACTTGCAAAAAAATGGGGAACCAACTTCGAGCCTTCTTTATAATTTGCCGGCACCTATGTTAGAAGCTCTGCTATGAATTTATGAGCACTTTTACGAGGATTACAAAACATGCACACCATGATTGTTGCTTTTTGATGAAGCTGTGTTTTTTCAGTTTTTTTCCATTTTTCTCAAAAAAGAAAATTTACAACTGTTCAATTTTGAGGCCTCAATATCTCTGCAGCTAGGGCAGGTACAACAATAATTCTTTTTGCAATGGAAACCTGTATGTGAGCAGGGTGCAAGTATGGGAGCAGAATTTAGAGAACAAGCCTTTTCAATAAATTACTCATCAAAATTTTAACACAATACCAACTGCTTTTGAAAATGAATAGTTCATTTTGCTGTAAAATAATAAGAAAGGCTCACAAACAAAAAAATCTCGCATTATTTCAATCTATAGTCATTAGTCTATGTTAGGGTATTATAAATATTACATTTAATTAAGCACTTTTTTTCTATGGCGACCTTGAACAATAGGGGGTGAATTTAAGTTATTATCAGGAATAAGACGAGTTAAAGAAAAACTAATTGAACGTTTGAAATCAGCAGAAAAAACTGCATAATTCTGTGCAGTTTGATCAAGATCACTGAAGAAATAAACAAAAAATGTCTAAGAGCAGTTTGCCCCCTTAAGTTTCCTATCTAACTGTTACACGATTCGTAGATATTATAGCATGAGTGGGGTTAAGATTGTACTGATCAATAACTGAAGTGATTTTGTGAAACAGCAATCATCCGCAATTACTTTCGACTACAAAAACATTGGCCTCGATGACAACTGGTAGTGGTGCTCAAGCTATACAGTTTCCTTTTCTTTATGCTGCCTCATCAAACAGGAACAAAGAAGCTTTCTCACGTAGGTAGCTCGGCTTGACGACGTGCACATCAGCAGTCGGCTGGCGGCCATCCACAGACAGATCTGGAAGCTGCTAAGGAACCGCAACTGGCTAAAAAGCTGTGGAAGGCTAGAGGGTCCCATCCCACAGACATAGAGGGATCATCTCACAGAAACAGGCAGTAGAACAAAGGGAATGTCGAAATGACGCAGCACAACTGGCGTGCACATGACGTGTTGATGCATCTGCGTCGTGTGATCTTCTGGCTCCTTCCTTGCCCTCTCGGATGCCGAAGAGAGCAGGGAAGGAATTTGGCTTGCGAAGTATACACCCGGCGAGTGGTGAAGGTTTCAAGATCACCTCCTCGCATCATGCTTTCGTAGCTTCTAATGAAATAATTGTAAAATTTTAGTGCAAAAGCTTTTCCTTAGGCACACAAGAATTTCCAGTGTCTAAGATAAATTTCTCATGTGACCAAGTGAAGCGCAGTGTAAGAACTAAATGACAAACAAAACAAAAACCACGTGGACATCCTTCTTTTCAATCTACACTCTAATTTCTTCTGCTGGCGCTCCACAATTTCGAATTCGTTTTCTATCATACGTACAGCTGCACAGAAGTATCTCGTTCCCTATAAAAATGTGAGTAGATGCCGGAGAGATGCTGAGCAGACGACGCGACGCAAATGAATGCATGTGTGGAGGGTAATTGGCCTTCGTATTGGCTAAGAGGCCTTGTAGCCTTGAGGGTGCTCAAAGAAACTTAAGAGATACAGTATAGGTTGCAGCTCATATAGTTCTGAAAGTTCAATTTTGCCTGATAACATGAATACCGCCCTCCAACTGTACTCGAAGGCAAAATACGAGGCCAAATAGCAATCATTTAGGCACCGATTTTCAAAATATGCCTTTATAGGCACTTATAACAATTTAGGCCTCAACGTCAAAAATAGGCATTTAGAGCCACTATAAAAACACTATAAAAGCTCTTCTTAACCTCAAATTCATGCTCATATATCAAAGTGACACGATAGAAACACAAGAAACAAAATAGGCGTTTGCCCGTAATCCAGCCTCGAGTCATGACACAGCAATTTTTCCTTGTTCTCTCTCAACATACCTACATGCCAGTGACACAGGAAGATACTCTAAATAGCGCCAGCATCCCATTTTGAAAGTATGGCAGCGAGAACATGCTTACCTGTGACAGAAACCAGTAATTTAGCACACCACCTCCTAAGAAGCATACTTTGAAGCATATATGACTGCACATAACCAGATCTTTGAGGTAATTTTGTCAATCTATGACTCCTTGAACCACTGCGAATGTTAAAAATGAAAAACAAAAAAAAATTCACAGACTGCAGTCTTGAATGTGGAAAGTACTATAAAAAGTAGTGTTCATAAAACACCAACAAAGTTGACATGTACATTAATGAAACAAACGACTCGATGCACTTCAGCAGCAAAGGATACGTGCATTGGTCAGTAGCACCTGTGTTTGACCCAGTTTTCGGGCCAACACGCACAGGCCCTCTAGTCTTGCCTTCGGTTGTCTTCGATGCGCTGGGTGTATCGCTCCGATGGTGCCACAGCTGCAAACATGCACGCAGGTTTACACTCTACACTGCCAGCGGATGGATAAACAATCCACTCGAGGATAACATTGCTGAATTTCACAAATATCCTGCATACATGTTTACCATTTCTTTCGGATTTACGAAATTTCTAACGAGTAATGACCCTGATTTCTTGTACAGTCAACTGTAAACATTCAAGGTGCCCGGCTTGTCGAATGTGCTCCAAAATTTGAATGCTTCCACAGCACCACCGGAAGCCCTATAGAGTCAACTTTTACGAACGTCTAAAATGACAGATGTCAGAACTCTTTGACATATGATGCTTCGGACTTTCTGCTCGAATTGGAGGCAAAAAGTGACACTATATTCCGCTTGGCACCACCGCTGCCACTCTCTACAGCTAAACTGCTTACTGCTCCCCAAATAAATCACCACAAACACTTTTTGAATTCACCAAGAACTAGCGGAGTTACAGATATTTGTGGCTCACTTCAACCTGTTCCTTTTCTTTTGTAAAATGCTAGCCCATTTTCTTTTGTAAAATGCTAGCCCACTTTGGAGCAAGGACACTGAATATGCCAAGGCAGCTTTTCTGAGATACGCAGGAAACTTACATGGCACAGCAAACACACTAAACAGTCAACTCTCTTCGGCCTGAATGCTTGCAAAACTTTTCTTCAACTACAAAGTTTCAACTACAAACTCCAATAGTTCAAAATGAACAAATTAGGGTTTATTTTGGTGCATGCAGCCAGCCTTTATATAAACTCACACTTTAAGTCAAATGTATGTACATACCGCATTTATTAGGATCGTGCGAATATTAGAATGCTTCAAATATCCGAAAGAATAATGCAGTATTCGAATTTGCTTCAACTCGAATTTAAAATATTGAAAATTTCGAATTATTTGAAACAAACGAATAGCTGCTTATTAATCTGCATGTATCAACTTGCAAAGGTAACTTCACTGCTGTGAAGCAGTGCTATGCAGTAAAAACACTTATCCAGAAGAAACTCGCACTGCCGCGAACTCTACTTCAATTACATTGATTCCTTTTTCAAGTTAAAAAGCTTAGTATACCTACCTAAAGTGTAGCAAATTTTAACATATTTTAAGTAACATATTTACAGGCTATCACTTGCATTCTAGCGAAAGACGAATTATGCTACTATTCAAAGTTGTTGCCGCTTTGATGCAAAAAAATTGTATTTGCATAAGACTTCCTTCATATTGTGCAGGTTTGCTAGGTCATGACAAATATGCCCATTTTTCTTTATAATATGTGGTATATATGCTATTCAAATTTGATTCGAAATTATTTGACCAAAATCGCTACTGCTTCGAATTCACTTCAAACCTGAAATTTACTATTTGCACAAGTCCAGTATTTCTTTTGTACATAACCTGCACCAAACTAATCAGGAAAAAAGAATGAGCTTAAAAAGAGGGTGTGCTGGTAATACGCATTTTTTTTCTTTTTGTAGAGATAAAGGTGCGGGGGCTGGTTACATGCAAGAAAACACGGTAAGATCGTTCCCTCGAATAATCGTTTTTTTTTTTTTTTTAAGTTGAAAAGCTTGTTACACAGCCTTATATACACTAAGTATTGCGCATTTTAAAGTGCAACATATTTTACCGTTTGCATCTTTACCATTCTGCTATTCTAATCTTAAATTCAAGGTTGCATGCACTTCACTTCAAACGAAATATACCAGATGGTCAAAATTTCCAGAGCCCTCCACTATGGCCTCTCTCACAATCATATCATGGTTTTGGGACGTAAAGCCCCATATATCATTATTATTAACTTCAAACAAAAGAAAAAGTCACATTTGCACACGCCTAGTTCAAACTTTTAAAAATTTAATGCAAGTTTGACCATGACAGGAATGCCCCATTTTCCTTTACGACACGCAATTAAAACATTCAAACTATTTGATTCAACATTATTTAACCAAATCGCGACTCACTTCAAACCTCAAATTTACTATTTGCCCATTCCATTGTTCTAACACAAAACTGTCGCAACTGAATGCCGCATAGGTACTGACGGCTGGGTGGGCGCCCCTGCATCATCCGCTGCAGCCTGAAGCAGGCCTGGCAGCCGGGCAGAAGGTACACGGTCGAGGGTTCGAGCTGGACACTGTCCACAACCCGAAGCTCCAGTTCCTGAGGTGCCAAGTCCTTGTAGGCCGAGTGCATGGGTCGCACTGACACCCGCGCCATGCCTGCCGCCCTGCCCTCGAGAAGCACTGCCCAGCCACGACGGCCTTTCGATTCCCAGAGAAGCAGTCCGGGACTTGGCAGCTCATACGGCCACTCCGACACTGGCACAAACCTGTGTCAAAGTGGAACTCATCACTTCACTAGCTCTAGTCAATGAGGAACCACCATCATAATGAGGAGACATTGAGCAGGCTTGATCAAAGGGGCCATGACACTGTCACCGAACAATTTGGGGTTTATGGCGTAAAATACCAGTATCGTAAAATCTCTAGCAATATTCCCCTTGCGATACCAATTATATGGACACTTTCTGGTGATTTTCGTCGTCACCGTCATGTCCAGGATATGTATAAGTATGTAAGTAGAAAATGATTGAAAGCACTACCTTTCAGTACAAGTTTTTCTTCTCCAAGCAGATCAATAACAATACATTGATAGATTGATAGTTCCTCCTGTATGTTTCATTGGCAGACCCGGACCAGCTCTGCTGCCAGATTCACTCCATGGAGGAACTCTTTATTGTCTAAAATTCGTGGATTCAGCCGAAATATCGCAAGTGTGTCGCACATGCACATAGCGTGGTATACCAAGTGACTGATACAACACCCTGCCCAAGAGTGCCCGCTCTTGGGCAGGGTGTTCATCTCATCACCTCTCATCACCTCTCTTGAAATAGTACAAAACTCTGCTAGGTTCATCCTCTCTAACTACAACCGCACTGCAAGTATGACTTCAATGAAAAATAATTTATCACTTATTCCATTGGCTCACAGACGAAAAATCGCCCGTCTTTCACTGTTTCATAAAATTTTCTATCACCCTACACTTCATAATGACTTGATACTCTAGCCTCTGTACATCTCAAACTGTGTTGATCATCGCAATAAGGTAGAAATCGCATCATGTCACACTAGGTCTTTCTTTCAGTCATTTATTCCTTGCACATCTCATGATTGGAACCACCTTCCCTCAAATGTCGCAACCATCACTGACTTCAAACTTTTTCACGAAACATTAGCTACCATCGTATAACCAAGAAAATCTTTTACCTATGCTTATTGCTTGTTTTTGTATATTTGGAAATAACTATTTTTGTACATTCTGCAGAAATGTTGATATTATCTGTCTTTTATTGGACTGTTTTTTTTTTATTTATTGCACTGTTCTATTTGTATTATTCATGTATTAACCCACTCCCCTCTTTAATGCCTTTTTTGGCCCTGATGGTATTATAAATAAGTAAAATAAACTTTATGAAGTGGGTGTGCACTAGCACCGTCTGCTATTTGCTCTGGCAAAAGTGCTTGTGTTCCAGCGGCCGATTTCCTTCGCAGCGCTCGGGCACAGAGTTCGTTGGCCACTCCAAATCTGCCATTGGAATTCAACATTAAAACCAACCTCCATGGTCTCAGCACCTGTATCCTTTATATAAATTGACTGTCCCTTTCCCACGCACTTGCCCAAAGACAGGCTCATACTGAAACCTTTATTTCAACTTAATGCCTCTTTAACCAACACTGACCTGAGGACGGGCTCGTACTGTTGTAGGCTCCAGTCAAAGGACATGCCCTCAATGGAGGAGAACGTGTCCCCTGCAAAGAAGCAACCAGAGAAAAAAAAAGCATCGCCACAATCTTCTGTTTACAAAGCAAACAGTTGTCAAAACAAGTAAATGTATCCTAAAGCCTATAAAGGTCATTCACTTCAAACGATGCAGCACTCGAACGCACATGTTCGATGGAAAGGAGACTTAAGCTAGTGTTTGTGGTGCAGCTACTCAGCAAAGGCAATGCTCTTTCGTGTTGCCTTGACTCTTTCCGTGTGGCGGGGAAAACAGGAGTTCTTAGAAAGTTACACTAGATCTTTAATACCGAAGTAATTATTGTGCCCAATATTTTTCTTTATTTCATCATCCAAAAGAAGAACTGTCCTGACACAGCCAAGAGTAATTTTTTTCTTTAAATGCTTCAGCTTTTCTTTAAGCATATGTCAGTTGAAATCGAAAAGAAACGGGCGTGGGCAAGGCATGCAGAGGAAAAAGCTAGAGAACCGCTAATAATTTAGAGTAACAGACTGAGTTACAACATAGGCCAAGTGCGCAAAATGGAGGCAGAGAGTCAGGTAAGTAGATGAGATAAAGAAGTATGTGGGGATAACATGGCCACAACAAGCACAGGACTGAGTTGATAGGTGAAACACGTGAAAGGCTTTACCCTGCCGTGGGCGAATTTGGAGCAAAATGTGGGAGAGGGCTCTGCCATGCTGTGAAGATAATGATGTGCACGTACGTAAATAAGGTAGTTAGGTATCTCTGTATGAGGAAAAAATGTCCACCTGTCACGGAATGGTCGAAGGAGACTAACAATGCTATTCACATTAAATAAAACTATACAGTGCCGGTACCTTGTTCGTTAAAGCCGTGGACTTCCAAGAGCTCGGGAGAGTCCTCGAGGAGAAGCACCCGTGTCGTGGTCACCACCTTGAGAGAAGCAACCTGGTCGATGATGACATCACAGCGCAGTGTCTCGCCAGTGCCTGCATGAAATGCGAAAATGTAAATAAAGAAAGTAATGCTTACCAGCAAGCATTATTGGTTCATCCAGGTGTGACTACTATGGGTCAATATCAAATTACAAGGCTCCTTGGATGTTGCATTTAGGCTCCTCTTCCTTCTGGTTAAACCAGTGTCAAAACTGAGTCCCGTAGCACTGCCAGTTGTACTGAGTCTTACACAATACAATCATTATGGACAGTAGCAATAGTTTGTGACAGACAGGCTACGCTACAATATTTATTGCTGTGGTTATAAGTATCATATTGCTGAGGAGCGTAAATAGGCCAAACTAACAAAATGTCAGATGGTTCTAGTCTACAGTTTTTCCCCTGAATACTACATCAATCATGAACTTATGTCACATGGATCTATCAATCACTTCTTTCTAGGTGGGCTGCTAAGAAAAAGTATTTTCATGCAGTGCACCCGGTTTTTAAAAATGTGCAGAAATGTGTCGACTCACACAGGGGAGTAGTATTGTCCCTTATACGAGGTGTTTTATAAGGCTACGTACTCACTTTATGATGAAATCCCCGTTTCAGTGAAGACTGGTGGTCTCTCTTTTACCCAACTGTCTGTTACATCAGCGTCTTTTAAAATGGATTCCAATGTCCCTCAATAAAGCAGGTATTGTACAAACTACGATTGTCTCATTATATGCAATCCATATTCAATCAACTCTTGAGTAAGAGTTTCTGTCATGGTTTTAATTTTCATCTCTTGTAAGAGACCAGCACGACCAAAACGCAATGCATGAGATTACCTCTTCTTTACAAGGTAGCAATGAATCCAGTCATTATACGCATGCAAGATAACTTTCTTGCAAGGACTTTTTACCTATATTTAGAGTTATACAAAAAAATGACGGTGCATGGGTCTATTGTCTTGTTTAAATAAACTTTTTGTGGAGAGGGAGAGAGAAGAAAACAAACTAAGAGGAGGCAGGGAGGTTAACCTTGCTGTACCTGACCACCGTTGCACAATATGTTGAGGCAAAGTGAGTGGCATAATGAAATAATGGAGTAAGCATAATATGTAAATGCATATGATTCAGCATTCATGATACTATCAAGGACAACGATAGATTAGAGTGCGCAGCGGTGCTCTTAAAGGCAAAGTGATCCACCTTTCCGAGCAATCATTTAATGACTTCAATATTCCAGTTTATTGGGTCACAAACCAGTCGCTGCAATTTTTTGAATCCGTAGAACGGGTGACGTTACAAGGGTTTTTCATGCGTTTCAGCCCTTTCTCTCCTCTCTCCACAATGAGCACGCCGGACGCAGTACAGAGATAGGAGGCACGGGGAAATAATTTACGTCCACACGGGTCATGATCTTAAGCATGCGTTACCAAACTCAATCACTCTCTCTCCCGTTTTGGTTCTTGTACACAAGCATGGCTCACTCTGTAATGTTCGACTATGAAACACCACAGCACCCTGCAGCAAGAAGTACATCTGATCCAGCCACTGATTAATGCCGGTTATTCGTTAAGAGTATGCTGGCAGATGTTCGACATCAAACAGCGTGCTGGCCACTTTAAAGCGAGTGAAAATGAGCTTTTATATAAAAGGAGGGCACCTGAGAAAATGGCAACTTCATGCTATACGTTAGACTCTCCTTTGCAAAGTATGACTGCAAGCTTTGGTGAAGATGTTCACAGCAGTTTTGGCTACCCAAAGGACACGTTTTCTTAACAAGCTGAAGAGGTGGTACGTGACCGCCCATAAAGAGGAACTCCGGTGCTTTTTCGACCAAACTGAGATAATACTGTTTTCAAATAGTATTTACAGTCCTGCAAAGGGTAGGGTGGTGCATTTTTGCCCAGGCACTCATCAATACTTTAATTAAGCTGTAAACGACAAGTCAAAAGAGAAACCGAAACAGGGAGCTGCTCTATCATCCATGGTGGGTATCGGATGACGTCACGAGACCCACTACACGAGAACTGCCACGGCTGGTCAGGGTGTGAACATAGCTCGAGTGCTCTTGTGACACGTGCAAAGCAGGTTGGCGATGTCATCCGACGCAGAATCAAGCTGCACCAGCTCATCTTAACTTAACAGCCATAAGTTCAGCGATGATTGCAGCTACTATATGAGCGTTGAAGCATCGCTTGTTGATTTCGATACGCCAGCGTGTGAAGCATCTGACATGTCCTGAACAGATTTCCTCATCACTCAATATTGTAATACCCAACGTCAATGACGACTTATAGACTGTACGCAACTGACCAAACTGAACTGTGCCCGCGTTGTCGTCGCCTTGTAGAAGAAAGCGCACACTGCATTCGTCTGCTGCGAAAGGCAGGGTTTTTGAAAAATAGTAGGCCCTTACATCACATACACAGGGTGGCTCGCATTTACAAGGGTGATACCAGAATCGGCTACCAAATTTGAAACTTGTTTTCTGAAACACTAAATAACTTATAGTTGTATAATTTGGCACATATAACCACATTACTGACGTGAACACGTATGCTAAGTTTTACTGAGATAGGTGAATATCAAAAAAAAAAAACGCCGGATTTTCCCTTTAAGGCCTGCAGTGCAGATTATGATACAATGTATCCCCCCTTTCTTTTTTTTATTTTTTTGTGAATGTTCTACAGTTGAATACGTCTAAAGCAACGTACAATGTCAGTCCAATACTACCAAAACGACACCGAAACGACGTTAGTGTCGCTTCTATGAGGAGATGTCCTATGTTATGGCTGCAATTACAAATTCTGCAAGGGACACTCGTGTTTCTGCTGAACCTTTGACTAATAGCCCGTCCACCTCTACGCTCAAGAAAATGCAACTTTATCATGTCTCTTGCCATTAACAAACATCTATGATTTCATTCTCACTGTGGGTGAGCAAAAAACAAGAGAGAAGGCAGAGAGGAGTGTGCACTCACTCGTCTCGCGTGCTAACACTGTAGCCGCCTGTCGACCAGGCTGGCTCCATATTGCAGACACAGTTGCCGTCTGGGAGCAGCTGTCCTGCACAGACACCGTGGCCACCTCGGGTCTGCTGGAGTGCCTGCACAAAGAAAGAAATGGTAGAATGTACTCGCTAGCAGAAATTTCTTGAAAAGAAAGAACAAGCCAAACGATGTTCTTAAACGGGGAGTCAGGAAAATGCAAATCAGTTTAGGATGACATGCCGCACTGTCAATGTGCTCTATGTTACTTTGGCAGTGAAGTTTGTAGTGTCTGCATGTGCCACCAGTTAGTGCAATTGCTTCCACCTCTTTATATATTCGGTTGCAACTAAATTCTTGGATTTAGTTTCTTTCTGTGCAGTCCGGTGTACAGCCGGTCTTTGCATGGCTCGTGCTTGTGGAAGCACAGCCTACTACTAAGTTTACATGTCACTAAACGAGAAACTAAAGCCCCAGCTTCTTATGTTCTTACTTATGATTTCACACTTTTGTATGGACAAGGGGCAGATAAAGATAGGCAGAGTGCTAATTAAGTGATTAGCTTTCAATGATATGTGCCACAAAGTGTGTATACAATAGGGCTATATAACAGCATAAAATGTTAGATGCAGAGAACGCATACATACTAAAATCATGTCATTGACGATGACTGCAAACCAAAAATACGTCACAAAAGGGCGATATATTCCAAAGGCATGACCACCAGTAGCATAACTGTCCCCCTAGGTCACTAAACTTTTTCTCACTAAAACTTGAGTGTATGTAGCCGAGTTGTCGGGAAAGTCCATAAACTCCCCACGACAGGGACGAAAATCGCTTACAGCGAGTTTATTTTTCATCTTCTTGGGTTCCTTGCCCATTTGCGTCACCATCACTTCACTAAGGTAAAAGACCCTCTTCTGGGGCCGTTTCAGACGTTGAAGAACGCTGGAAAGTAAAAATGCGACGCTAGTGCCGCTTCAAGAACGGCGTTCTGGGGATTCGCCTTAAGCATGAAGGCAAATCTGCGCTATGACGTTTACTACTTTCCTTTACCTGCTACAGATGGTGACCACTATGACTTTAACGCAAACTTTCACGCCCAGGTCACGGTTAAAGTCACCTAGCTACGTGTGTACAGCGCGCAATGACGTTCCAAACCCACATGTCCCAAGAACACCAAAGGTGCGTCGGCCGTGTTATAACCCATCTAAGAGAACGAAAGCAATTACGACAATGAGCACACACGTACCATTCAAAGCAGCTGCGCTCATTCACATCCACTAAGTGCAGAGAGAAATTAGAGGCGACTTCGACGAGGCGCGGCAGTAGAAGCCTAGGCACGTTCAGTCTAGCCTCTTCAGTCACGCTCAGGACGAGGTACAGGAGGCAAAAGTAACCCGGAGCCTTCCGCACAAGATCCATGCTTCAAACAGAAGGAAACGTCGAATTACTGTGAAACGTAACGCAGCGCGGCTCGATACACTTAGCTGGAAACCCCGGCATTCAATATAGGCGTTCTTTCGAACGACAAGCAGCGCGCGCACGAGCGACGCATGGCAATGGTCGCCGGTGGCTCTGCTTGGCTGCGTTTGGCTCGCCGCCACAGTCATAATCAACTTTATAAATAACCGCATAAACTCTATAAAAGCAGGCCATGTTAATTTTGCACACAAAGCGAAGTAGATCCTAAGCACTGTGTATTGGTGCAAACAGTTATTATTCACATTCGATTTTCTGTGTTAGGGTTTTTTTACGTCGTAAAGAGGGCGTCAGCACGCACGAATTAGTTTCGGTTCACTGCCAAAGTTGTAAAATGACGTTCGCTGGTACAACGGTACAACTACTCCTCCGAATTGATAATATTTATCTGATTTCTCGTGCCAAAACGAAGCTGATACGCCTACCGCGCGAAAATCGTAAGCTCGCTTTCAAACAACGTGTAGCGGCTGTGCTGAGCTAGTGTGCTTGTGACGTCCTTTCGGAAGAAAGCAAACACATGACCCCGTACGTTACTCCACTTTCACCCCGCATGCTTTTAGGTCAATTAATTGCCGCTGCAGCAGCGTTTTGGCAGTAAGCAGCTGCCGTAGTTAAACTGAAAAGTACGCGGAAGCTGTTATGAACTAGACACGGAAAATTTAACTAATCACCAAGCTTCGCGCATTTCCACGGCGAAATGTGCGTGGGTCTCTCGCGCGAAATACACCGCCGCGAGCAAATTAATGAAACAGCCGCCGGAGTCGGTAGCTGGGGCGCATTTGCACGTGCTCCGTGGATGCACTTCGCGTCAGCGCTCGAGGCGCGCTCGGGACGAGCGCAGCGTCGACCGCGCCGCGCAGGCTTCTCGGAGTCGCGACCTTGGAGAGGTCCCCGCGCACTTTCCCGGGGCCGCGTCGCATCGTCCCGGGAGTGAGAGGATAATCGCGTCGATAAGCGCGCGCGGTCGCAACCACAGCGGCCGGCGTGCGCCGTTTATTTCTATACCTGACACGAATGGAGGCAACGCGAGAGTGGGTCGGCGCGGTCGCCGGCGTCGTGACTCTGGCGAGCTTCGTGGGCGGACTGTCTCTCGCCTGGCGAGTGCGGCGCGCCGCATCCTCGGCGGGAATCGCGTTCGCACCCGTGGCCGCGGCCGCGGTCTGCTGCCACTCGTGGCTCCTCTACGGTCGTGCCGCCCGGGAATTCACCGTCGTGTGGGTGAACGCGTGCGGTGTGCCCCTGATGCTCGTCAACGCCGCCGTGCATCGAGCCTACGCGCGCAACAGCGGACCCGGTTGGCTTCTGCTGGCGGCGCTCGGCGCGCTCCAGTTGGCGGCCCCCATGATGAGCGTCGTGTGGTTGGGCCGCGTCGCGTCTCTCTACACGGTGGCCTGCAACGCGGCGCCGGTGTCCCGCATCCGGACGGAACCGCTGCCCGAGCTCGCCGCCTGGGCGCTGGCGGCGTGCAGTCTCTGGTCGGCGTACGGGGCCCTCGGAGGAGACGTGCCGCTGTGCGCCTCCAACCTGCTCGGGGCCCTGGTGGCGGCGGCGGAGCTCACCGCAGCCGCTTTGAATAGGCGGCAGCACAAGCAGCTATAGGACGAATGTGATACTCAGCCAGTAGAGGTGAGTGCGTAAGGAGACGTACGCTTTCATATCTGAAGTGGTCTGAGTGTTTCTTTTTCGAGTGAAAGTAACCATCATAGCACTGGCTTAGTGTTTGATCCCAAGTTTTGTCAACTTGAATGTATACTTTCGCTTAATTTTGTGTGCTCGACCAAGGTCTTGAGTTCAAATCCCACGCTCGCTACTGAGGCACAGGCAATGAACCACACCTTCACATTATTATTATTATTATTATTATTATTATTATTATTATTATTATTATTATTAGTGGTGGTGGTGGTGGTGGTGGTGGTGCTAGTAATAATTCCTAAGAAAATGCACACGCGAATAATGCACACGTGATGTATCACGAGGTAGTGAACCAACGCTTGGTCAGGCGAACCTTGGTACTACAGTTAAAAACTCTATCTAACGAAATCCGATTTTACGAATGTTTAGATAATGCAAGCTGAGAGGTCGGCCTGAATTCATTTTCTTTCCTGCTACACAGCGTTAGGAAATGGGAGGGGTGGAAAAAAAAGGAGGGAGAGGAGATGTTGTTGGTGATGATGAGAAAGGGGGCGATCTAGCAAAACCTTGCATCAATTTATAGTCTCTTGTCGAGTTCTGTCTCTCGAGCAAACTTTGTCAGCACCTTCAGAATATGGCGCTGATGAGGTGGTCCCAACAGAACTTTTTCAAACTCAATTGCTGCTTTGCAGATTTCATCAAGGGGTTGGCCATCGAATTTTTTTGCGAGATATATCGTAAACCGACGCAGAAGACACGTCGCGGTTACGAATAGCTGTGGCGATCACTCGTCGTTACCTACATCTTATAGGCCGCGCAGATAGCCCCAACTGTGAGGCCTGCGGCACCCCTGAGACAGCTGAACGTGTCTTGTGCGTGGGGTACCTCTAGGGTTCAACGTTTTCATCAACTGAAATTTACGAAGCTTTCGTGGCACCGAAATCGCGGTGACGAAGTTTCTCCGAAGGTAAATGAGAGCAATAAAGGCAATAATTTCTTTCCAATTTTCACACAGACGGCTCTCCTTCAGACGTGCGCTGTAAAGCTATTGCTTTAAAGCCTGGTCACATGCGCACGTTTCAGCGCGTGGCTTTGTGGCGCCGCGCCCTTTCCCTATGGGGAGAGAGAGCGCGTTGCTATGCGAAGCTGCGCACCCACTCTCTCCGTAGGGAAAGGGCGCGACGCTGCTTCCAAATTCCACGCGCTGCAACGGGTGCATGTGGTCAGGCTTTTAGTTAGGTGTGGTCAGGCCTTTAAAGCGCCTATATAGCATATAGCACGCTAATTTTATTTTGACGCGGCTGCACGTCGCACTGGGTAGCACTTTTGCGTATCAAATGGCGCTGGGTGGTTGTGACTTGTTGTCTCCTTGTAAATACTCCCACAGGAAAACGGTGTTTACGTGATGCTTGCTCTCGTTATTTAAATATTTATGCGACGGATGGCACTGATATTCAAACATTAGACGCCCAGGTGGGCTGTCGTCGCTTGGTGCAACACAGGCGTAACCAAGTATAATTTTTTGAAGAGGAAGCAAGGTAGAAACACAGAGAGAAAGAAAGGAAAATAAATAAATGGGACACATAAAGAGAAATAAATAGATGAATAAAGTGGAAGAAATAAATAGAAAGAAAAATTGTAGAGAGGAAAAAGAAGGCTGCCACATGATAGGGTGCTCCAGTTTTTTATTTTTGCAATATAGGCACACGTCTTGTGTAAACAACGCATTGAGCTATTCTTTCCCGTAATAAATATCTGTTTTGATTGATTTGTGGGGTTGAACGTCCCAAAACCACCATATATGATTATGAGAGACGCCGTAGTGGAGGGCACCGGAAATTTCGACCACCTGGGCTTCTTTAACGGGTATACCCAAATGTGAGCACACGGGCCTACAACATTTCGGCCCCCGTAGGAAATGCATGACTGTGTTAGGTATGAAGCATCTTATAGCTGCAGGGCTGGTCGGCGTCTCCTGTCATCGCGATGCGCCGTGTAGCCGTGGTCCGTCGTACGAACGGTTATGCGCCACAATGGATAAATCCCACACCAGTCCACTGAAAATAAAGGAGGCGACAGTTAGAGCAACGAATAGCCTGTAAAACGTTAGTGGAGCAGAAACACGCTTCCCTACATGGGGAAGCCGTTGGGAGAAACCGGGCATGTAGGGAAGAAGGATGAGAAGAAGAAAAAGCAAGATGATATGGTGAGCTTCATTTCGACGCGCGTTTTCTGGCGACGTTAGTATGGAGCGGAATCGTGGTTTTATAGGACGTAAGAGGCCTCATATTATTGTTTGTGCGTGAGTGGAAACACCCTTCCCAGGTACACTACAAGCCCGGTTCTTGGTACCACCTGTGCCTCGTCAGAGTAATCTCTCTCAAAACGCTGCTTGTCTCGCCCTTCTCCCAAGTTTCGCTTTTGTGGAGCTGGAACACCCTTTTCTACATCCTTCGCCTCTCCTCGTTTTTTTTTATTTATTACAACCGAAGCAGTAACACGGCTGAATTAAGAACATCATCTGATATAGTACTCCTCTCCCAACCGTCTCCCCCTCTCTCTTTATCTCTATCTTTAATCCATGTCCGTGGCAGAAAGAGCAGAAGCTTTATACTTCTCCTCCTAGACGTCGGTTGCAGACCGCAGCTTATGAAGATTCATCGCTATAAATTGAGTCGGTGTAGTTCAAGACCAAAAAGCGTTCGTGCTAAATATGTTGCGAACCGTGTGAACTGCCAACAAGCCTGAAAATTAAGTGTGCGGTGGAAAATCATTGCAGTCCAAAAGGCTGGTCTGCATTGTGTGTATTGGCATGTCTTGTGAGTTGGTGTACGGTTATCGATAGTTTGTTACTGCCGCCGATGACTGTTATTGCTTGTTAGAGACTTAAACCGTCTACAGCAACTTCGAAAATAAAGAGGGGGAGATTTGTTTTATTGAATCTACTCTTAAATATTCAAAATGTGTAGGTTACTATCGAATGTACGAAAATATTAACATAATTATTCAGTCTGTCTCGTGAGGCGTAGCCAGCCTTCGGGTAGGGGGGGGGGGGGGGTGAGGTATTTTTAAAATTTGATCTATACAAGCACCTGCAGCTTGTAGAGACCACATCTACATGCTTCGCCATGTAATGCCACGTGGGCATTATCATACGGTGGCCATTCAGGAAAAAAACAATAGTTGCAAACCAATATACATGTAACTCGCATACAAAGATGAAAATAAGAGCTAATTACAAAGCGGCGGAAAAGCATAGAAAAGTGGTAACACATAAAAACGAAGCAATCACGTTGAATGCAGACACAGTTTTATACAGAAAAGAAAAGCAAGAGAACAATAATGTAACAACAAAAGCAATGGGGACAGGCTGTTTATTACGGGAGATTGATACTGTAAAAACAATTGGCATTGGGATAACGTTTTATAATTAGGTATACCCTTAGCAAGCCTGTTTCAGTGAATAGGGGTGGAGAAAAAAAAAGAACATTGAAACTACTTGGGCGGCAGACCGTTTCCAAAACCTTACACTCACGATCACAACATGTATATAGATGAAGTGACGGGAGGATGTACAAGTTTTTATTCATTCCTGTGAGATCAGAGTAAATTCGGTAAAAGAGTTCCAATTTCGTTGTTAGGCGGCGTTGAGGTAGGCTTTTCCAAGCAAGGTTGTTCTCAACTATGATGAATTGTCATTTGTGTATGTTAAGGAGCGCGCGTTTGTATACGTGTGCGTATGCGTATACACACACAAATGTTTAAATTCGAGGGGTGGAAAGGGAGGATCGACAGAACTTCTCGGCCCCTCCCCTACCCGGCCCCTGTCAACGCCAGCGTCCGAACGTGATGTGCTGTAGCTGCTTACCCAGGTACATCGCTCTTCTGCTTTGCTGGAGCGCCCTGTTCAAGGCATACTAATCACGGGGGTCGGGGCGTAGTCCGGAACTGCGAATTGGGGTCAGCGTGACCCAGAAACTGTGCACGGTTTACTTGAACGCGCGAATATAACCTCGCGTGCAAACCCGCTGCGGTGGTCCGGTGGTCATGGCGCTCCACTGCTAGACCGCAGGTCGCGGGTTTGGATCCCGGCCGCATTTTTCGATGGAGGTGAATGTGCTTAGATTACGGTGCTCCGTTAACCATTTGAGAGGTTATGTGCACGATTGTGTACACCACTCGTTTTTTTTTTGCCATTTGCATCATGTAGAGTCTAAAAGAAAGCGCAAGGTATCGTACTTTCAATGAACACCCTGCACAATAAATTTGTCTTCATCTAATTTCATTTGGCAGTTTACCGAATCATATATGATCACTGTTCTGTAGGCACTACCACGTTCGGCGAGATTTGTGACCTGCCGCTTCCTGCAAGCAATGTGAAAAAGGCAGAACTTTTCTTTGCCCGAGATTGACGTAATCAAAAATGATTTGACACTTCATTCCTATAGCTTGAGATTTACCTCTGTTTATGCCAAAAGTAAGCGTCAATGACTTCAGCGTAAAGAAATATTTAATTACAACTTCATTTGAACGACTGACTATGTCACACCAAAATTCAACAATTACCTCATTATTCTTGTTGATATAGAATTTCGATTGCCTTGAAGTAACGTTGTAGTGATTTGGCACATTTAGAGGCAGTTCTTTATTGGTGGCGTCTGAAAGGGTTAGAGAACTTCCAGTGGTCGAAACTTGCGAGGTCCTCCGCTACGTTGTCTCTCACAATCACATTGCCACACCCACTCCTATCTATTTTAACATTACCGCCCCATTACAATGTATCTGCTGCCTTGCGAAAAGCGCCCCCATATGAATGGAAATTATATGGATAATCTTAGAACCTTCCGATCAGATTACGCACTTAACGTGAACGTCAGAGTATAGTTCTGCAACGGTCGCTTGCGATAACGCTGCATCAAGGTTTCGATGATACGTAACGTGCCGCGTCTGACCACTTGTCGGTTTTTTTTTTGTTTTTGTTTTATCGACGGCAGACGCTCTGCTCGCCGATATCATTGTGCAGTGTGTATTGCTGTAATCTGACCTTCTGTTTTCCGGCCACAAGTTTGGCCAAATAAAGAGTTCCATCTTGAACAGGTCGACTTCTGCCTTCGTCGACGTCAGGACGACGTGTTATCGAGATTTCTGGTGGTTAAACCCCAATGGTAGTTAAACCCCAACAATTATTGAAGTTTAACATTTGTTGGGGCGTAACTGCATTTTCCCCAACAATTATTTCGTGAAAATGCAGTGCCGTCGCAGCCGGGATTCGATTCCGCGACTTGCGGGTCAGCAGCCGAGTACCTTAGCCTCTATAGACCATCGCGGTGGGGCGCTTGCAATGATCCGATGCAGTCGGCATAACTACAGTACTTTTACATAGTGGTGTTGCGTGTGACACGAAATGCATTTTTATTATTTTTCCTGGCCTCTTTTTTTATTTTCAGGTTGCTACAGGGTGTTACAAGAATGATCGATGCGTCATCCACCCCACGAAGTCACGAAGATTCATTCACACTTAGCGGTGTTCCCCAGACAGCCTCCTCACCAGACAGGGTGTAGTACAAAACAGTATTATAGCGGCCCAAGCACTCTTCGACGACGTTGTACGGGAGGCTGGGCAGCTAGAGTGGCTTACAAACGAAAGGGATGTGTGCAATACGACAAGCAATACGTGTATTAATGATTTACGACGGGCCACCAGAGACGATGTATCGTGCTCAGAAATAACATGTCTGCTAAACCATACAGCCAATGTTATTTTGCGTAGACCAATGTGTACAAACCCTATACGTTGTTGCCTCTTTGTCAGAATTTTATGTCCTTCGGGCTCTGTAATAAACTTTCTGTTAAGTCTCTGTAGCAGTTCTTTGGGACTGCATAGCAGTTTCATAACGTTGCGTAGTATAGTTCGCTGAAAAAGGGCAAGGTCATCATCATCATCAACACAATCCAGGAGGTATGTACATAGTACAAAACCCAAGTTAGGGGCAGAAAGTTTTCTGATAGGGACAGGGGAGGAATAGCACATCGGCTCACAAGGTGTCTTTCACTTCTGAGTCATCCGAGGCACATATACGCATGAAGGATCTTAAGAGTCTTCAGCGCTTGGGTGTCACGTAGCACTCGCTAAATTTCCACTTACCGTCACGGGGTCACCATCCCCGCGAGCAAAAGCGCTACATGTCAGCTGCCTTTGGTATTGCCAATACCCATCAGTCAGTCAGTCAATGAACTTTATTTACAAATTGTCCTGAGGAGCCGATTCCCCTCAAGAGGGAGGGTCGGCTGCGGGCCGCACCCACGTGGGGACAGGAAGAGCGAGCCCTTCCGCCAAGTTGCGGGCCCTCTGGACAGCCCGGATTTGGACCTCTCGGTCCGAGCTGGTAATTGCCGTCCTCCAGGCAGCTTCTGTGCTGAGAGGCTCGCCATCGCGCAGCGCCGCGCATTGCCAGAGCATGTGGGGTAACGTGCAACGTCTCTCTTCGCAATGAGGGCATTGCGGCTTTATGCTGTCGATAAACTTGCTGTACACTAAAGGCGACGGGTAAGTACCCGTTTGCAGCATTCTTAAAGTGACTGACTGGGCCCTAGAGAGTTGCGGGTGCGGGAGCGGAAAGCTACGCCTGGCCAATTGATAATTTTTGCAAATTTCGTTAAAGGTGAGGAGCGAATCAAGCTGCCGGATGCCATCCCCAAAATTAGATGCCGATTGCCCGTCACGGTGGGACAGTTCGCGTGCTCGGGCATGGGCAAGCTCATTGGCATTGGGGATAACAGGGTGGACATCCTTGCCCATGTGGGCAGGAAACCAGGTGATGTGGCCGTCGATTTCCGTGCAATGTGGTCTTTTGGTAAGAAGATGGGCCGCCTGCTCACAGACTGATCCGGTCATGAACGCTCGTGCAGCAGCTCGAGAATCAGTGAAAATGCGCGTGCGCATGGGAATCGCCACGGCCATTGCTATAGCAGCCTGCTCTGCCCTAGCCGGCGTGGTATCTCGAAGAGATGCTGCTGTGAGGATTTTACCGTGAAGGTCAGTGACCACAGCCACGAAATTGGATGTGCCGGGATACTGTGCTGCGTCAACGAACGCCACAAGTTCAGGGGTGGCAGCGGCGGAACTGAGGAGTGACCTAGCCCTAGCGGCCCGGCGAACTTTTTAATCCGAACTTTTAAGTCCGAACTTTTTAATCTACAATCCTACAAGCAGGGGCCGCAAAACCCCACGTGGCGAAGAATTCTTCAAAATACGTGTTCTGTTGGCAGATAGCACATCCCATACCACACGTACACAGAATTCAAATTCTAGGTTGGTTTACGCATACAGGCAAATGGCCATAATGGTGAGACTGTGCGCCGACTCCGTCGTTCAGTAGACGACGCGATCAGACTTTTGCGTCGTATCACGAATAGACGTAACGGTCTGCGCGAACACTGCGCGATCCGTCTCGTGCAGGCCTACGCGATAAGCCGAATAACATACGTTGCCCCTTACCTCAAGTGGATAGGCTCAGAAAAAAAAACAAAATCAACTGCGTGATACGAAATGCTTTTAAGAGAGCTATCGGCCTCCCGATCAACGTGAGTACCGAAAGATTTCTAAAGCTAGGACTTCACAACTCACTCGACGAGTTAATTGAAGCCCATGACGTTGCGCAGTACGAACGCTTAACCAAATCAAAGTCGCGTTGACACATCCTCGATTCGCTAGGCATCAGATATCACGCTCAGCAAGGAGAAAAGGTGGAGGCCTCTACCTCAGGCCGCGACCGCTTGATCGTTCCGCCGATTCCTAGGAATATGCACCCGACGCACCACATCGGTCGGCATAACGAGCGTGCTAGACAGCTTCGAAAGAAGTTCGGTAACACTACGGACGTGGTATACGTAGACGCCGCGAGATATGAAGAAGGCAGAAGAGCCCACGCAACTGTGGTCGTTAAACATCAGGGCAAATGCCTCGCGAGCACCACGGTGACGACGGGACACGCGGAGGAGGCCGAAGAAGCCGCGATAGCCTTAGCACTCGCCGCAGCGCCGCATGCACAGATTGTGATAAGCGACTCGCAGGTCCGCAGTTTCGCGCGCGGCCGTGTCTCGCGGGAAGCGGCGGGCACCCTTCAAATGTGCGGAGATGGCGACTCGACGTCGCGCTCTCAACCCCAAATTCCAACGGTTTTCCTCCCATGGACCCCGGCACACACCAGCGTTCCGCTCGCGGGGAACGAGGTGGCCCACGCCGCGGCTCGAGGTCTTCTCACTCGCCGAGCCGTGGCTCACTATGTGGCCGCCGCCTCTGACTCCGAGAGCGGGGCGGTGCATCTGCTGGATGAAGGCACTTTGACAGGCACGCAGCAACAATATTCAGATTGGCCATGAGGTAATCGTCTTACAACGTTCTGTGACATCACCCAACACTGCAGGCTCGAAAGGCGCAGGTTCCCGCCACCACACGAGAAATTAAACATGCGCGGTGCCGTAAGCTTTCGCTTACTCCAAACCCATTCCTACCCTAGCCCGGTCGTTATACGCCACCTCTACCCGAACCTATACCCCACCGATATGTGTAAAGCGTGCGAGCAGAGAGCAACGCTGAGCCACCTGCTCTGGGAATGTGCTGGCGACGACTGTCGTGAAAACGCCGCCAATCGCGATGCGCCTATAGCGGCCGTCAATACCAAATCACATGGAGCCTCGAGCTCACTCGTTCCTGCCGCCGCCCCGGCTGCGGGAGCCGCGGGCGACCTTCTTCGTCAGCGTCGCCACCGCTGGGAGGCAGTTCTCCAAAGGCCAGAGCTAAACGACCAACTCTGGGCCGTCCGGCAGGCCGAGGATGCCGCCCGTGTCCATGGAGGGACGACGAGCCGCCACCTAAAGCCACCGAGACCAAATTGCCGGCCCATTTTGTCCAATAAAGTCCTTCTCTCTCTCTCTCCCGAGCCCAGCAATCTGCCGTAAATCAATAAAGTTTACTTCTCTCTCTCTCTCTCTTATATTCTCACTCTAGCTTAACGCAATGTCAACGCAGCGGTGAATAAAGTCGTGCGGGTGCAGTTCGATCAATCATGAAGCTATATGTCGTATCGGGTGTTTGATATTACAAGTGGGAGCTGTTTCAAATAAAAGGCTTTCACCACGCTCAACGCTTCACATTACTTATGAATTTTTTCTTCTTTTAGTCCTGTTTCGGTGGACATAACAAAACGTGAATGACATATCAGCCTGATGCTACTGCATAGGTTCTCTGTCAAGGCATAGAAAAAAGCTAAAGAGGAACTAGTCACAATGATAACAGAAAGCACTTCAACTGCTGTCAGTTATTTGCTGCAGACAGCGGGACGGCTTTATGCTCTTTCATGGTAGAGTACGAAGTACTTTAAATCGTTACCTTTTTTTTTAAAACACACAGTAGAGTACCTCGTGCTTTAAATCGCGAACTACTTTTTCTTAACACATAGCTGCTGCTCAAGCACTCGTCGTGAACTCGTTCATGGCGTAATTTATGTCAGCAAGGCCTCATCAAGTGCGAGGCCCACGGGACGGCTTTGTGCTCTCCCATAGTAGAGTGACGGGTATATTATGACAGGTAGATTGCCGCTATCTCTCAAGAGGAAGGTATATAACAGCTGTATCTTGCTGGTACTTAGCTACGGAGCAGAAACCCGGAGACTTACAAAGAGGGTTCAGCTTAAATTGAGGACGACGCAGCGAGCGATGGAAAGAAAAATGGTAGGTGTAACCTTAACAGACAAGAAGAGAGCAGAGTGGATTAGGGAACAAACGGGGGTTAAGGATATCATAGTTGAAATCAAGAAGCGGAAATGGACATGAACCGGGCATGTAGCGCGTAGACAGGATAGCCGCTGGTCATTAAGGGTAACTAACTGGATTCTCAGAGAAGGCAAGCGGGTTAGGGGGAGACAGAAGATTAGGTGGGCAGATGAGATTAAGAAGGTTGCGGGTATAAATTGGGAGCAGCAAGCATAGGACCGGGTTAACCGGCGGAACATGGGAGAGGCCTTTGTCCTGCAGTGGACGTAGTCAAGCTGATGATGATGATAGTAGAGTATCTAGTACTCTAAACCGTTCCCCACTCTTCCTAAACACACTAAGAATATTTTTGTTTTGTCATTCCAGCAACCCCACATATCAATGCTCATGGCGTAATTTATGTAAGCAAGGCCTCATCAAGTTAAAGCCCACAGGACGGCTTTGTGCTCTCCAATAGTAGAGTATGTAGTACTCCAAACCGTCACCCACTCTTTCTAATCACATTAGGACTATTCTTATTCGGTCATTCAAAGCTTATTCGGTCATTCCAGCAACCCCACATATCAATGTTCATGGCGTAACTTATGTCAGCAAGGCCTCATCAAGTGCGAGGCCCACGGGAAGGCTTTGTGCTCTCCCATAGTAGAGGATCTAGAACTCCGAAACGTTAACCACTCTTTCTAAACACATTAAGACTATTCTTATTCGGTCATTTGAACCTTATTCGGTAATTCGAAGCTTATTCGGTCATTCCAGCAACACCACATATCAATGAACAAATATAGACCAAGCAAAGGACAAACATGAACAAAAGAGAAAAGGTAAACAAGCGTGAGTTCACAGGGTTTTTTAATTTCCTTCACCTGTAGAAGGCTTTCTTCTCTAGAAAAATTAACCTTCATCACATAAAAAGAAGAAAAAACGTGTGAGGGTTAATCATGCCGATATCAATGTGCTGCCAGTCTAGGTGGCCTCCCTACATTGCTGTATTTATTTTTTCTCTCTCTCTCCATGCACGAGTACTTTCGTTCAGTGATCACAACATATAAAACGTAAAAGACGCAGTACTATATTGGTTCCGTATATTTTAGACACTTATCTGCATGAAGTGTTATCCATAATATACGTTTATACAATGACCTTGATAGCATGTTCAGTGGTTTGTGTAGCGTCGCTGCTGTTGTCTGTTACGTGTCAGTACAGGGAATAAAGAAAACAATACAAGTGATGGTAAACATATATTAAAGCGCTAAAATGTTAGTTCAAACATAAATTTTACTCTGATAACTCTACTGTCCTTAATTTCAGCACCACAGTTTCATTAAGATGCAGGCATGTGCTTATAGCGCTCGACATAGTGCTCACTCCTTGCCGCGTGTCAATACGCCTTGCCTCCGTCGTAGGTCGCATACCCCCCCCCCCCCCTTAAAAAAAAGCAGTCAGACTCGCACACTTGGTCAAAGACGAGAGGGGGTGGGGGCGAAGCCAGACCCATAGAGTGACGTTATAGGGAAGGGGTGCGAAATGGCAGCACAAATCAGTCCCATAGATTGACATGATAAGGATGGAGGTGCTGCGACGAACCTTCGAATCCCTCTCCTCCCCCCCCCCTCTCTCTTCTGAAGGGGAGCCCTACGCACGCTTATGGGCCGGTTGGTTATACGCTATAGGTTATCGCGTATTGCCTATCGTGTATATAGCCTATCACGTGTAGCACATCGCATGCAACCTATCGCGTATAGAGGTGGGGAAGTTGGTCACTTAGTGCATTTTTGTATCGTTCTGGTAGCCAGCACGTTGATGCGGTTTCAACTGCAATCGTTCCGACTCAATAGGCATGGGATTTTAGCAACGTCTTCCTCGTTTATTTCATAGCTTAGAACGAATCGCATATTTTAACGGATATTGAGCACTCACGATTGCACACTACGCAAAATCGTAATTAACGTTGAATGATGGCATCAAAAACGCGTTTCGCCCCGATTGTCAGGAGGGTTCAACGAGCAGCGCATTCATCGCCGGTGCGTCGTGCTTATCGGCGTCAGCGGCGGCGTTGCGGACGACGACGTCCCTGTTGGAAGCCTGCGGAGCCCTGACCCTCGCGTCGAAGTTCATGCCGGCGAACAGGGCCACCGCCGTGAAGAAGCTGATCACCTCCAGGAGCAGGAAGACCGCCGACCAGCCGTAGTGCTCAGCCAACAGGCTGAGCGGAAAACCCGATATGACGCCCCCCACTGCGCGCCAGCCAGGCAAGAAGTGAGATGCAAGAACTCCGAAGGCCGTTAAAGAGGTACTGGCACCCTTTTTCAAAGGGGATACACTCTGACATACAAATATCTTTTATAAATTGACGGCTGTGAGATATAAAACTCCATTTTCTCATGGCGGACCCACCGACATCGGCAACAGCTTGACGTCACGTTAGAGTGCTAAGTCTGGTGCCTGTATGCAGCAGACTGGCAAGTTTTGATGACGTCATGTACCGAAGCTTCGAAATTGGCCGTTTTTTGTGTCATGGAGTCAGGGTGTGGAGCGGTCTCGGAAACGTCACGACGTCTTGGTAAGACGATAGTTATAGCACGAGAACATCACGACGACACAGAGACAAAAAGGACACGAAGGACACGAGCGCTTGTCTCTGTGTCGTCGTTCTGTTCTCGCGCTATAACTATCGTCATGCCATACCAACTAGCTCAAGCTGCCACACTTCTAAGTCTTTGTAAGCTTGCGACGGGAAGCTAATGCCATGTGGTGGCGGTCAGGTTACAGTATAGAACTTGCTTTTGAAGACACGCTGTAAATATCTCTCAGGCTCTACTCACGCTTATCAGGACATTTTTCTAGGCTCGTTAATCCTTGCCCTCCAATTCGATGCGAGAGAATTAACATTCTTTGTCGGTGCTCATCTAATTAAGCGTTAAGCTGCGTTTGTGTATGCCGAACAGTACTCGCCACCACTCACGGCTTCCGCCGAAGGCCACGATGGCGTGCGACGTGCCCGACAGGTGAGTGGGCACGCACTCGGAAGCCACCATGCCGAAGATGGCCATGGCTCCGTACAGGCAGCCGCCCATGACGAGACCGATGAGGCTGATCAGCAGCTGCGCGTGTGAGGGAGCAAAGGGGAGAGGTTTTGAGCACACTCTTACAGCATCTTATTTCCGTCTTCATTAGACAGTGATAAGTTAACCGTTAGCGCGATAGAGGAGGTTAAGGGAATGGCGTTACCGTGCAGCAAACGTTCGTTGTGGACAGCGTCTCATAATTTAGCGGGATAACGCTTACGTGGTTTACGTGCCCCAGCTGGGGTGGTGGCGTCACCTATCGAATGGTTGATAAGTTAAAGAACAGTGAAAATGAAAAGACAACGAGATTGTTATATATATATACATATATATATATATATATATATATATATATATATATATATATATATATATATATATATATATATATATATATATATATATATATATATATATAATGTTTATATACGATGTATATATAGTGAGGGTTTAAAGTATATGTACACTGAAGTTAAGCAATTCAGAATTTGCCCCCCTTCCCTATTAGGGGAGAGGTTTTGAGCACTCTTACAGCATCTTATTTCCGTCTTCATTAGACAGTGATAGTTAGCCGTTAGCGTGATAGAGGAGGTTAAGGGAATGGCGTTACCGTGCAGCAAACGTTCGTTGTGGACAGCGTCTCATAATTTAGCGGGACAACGCTTACGTGGTTTACGTGCCCCAGCTGGGGTGGTGGCGTCACCTATCGAATGGTTGATAAGTTAAAGAACAGTGAAAATGAAAAGACAACGAGAATGTTATATATATAATGTTTATACACTATGTATATATAGTGAGGGTTTAAAGTATATGTACACTGAAGTTAAGCAATTCAGACTTTGCCCCCCCCCATTAGCTGTAGGGGGGGGGGGGGGGCTCTCCATCCCTGTGCGCACGCCTCTGCGCATACAATAGATGCCGCAAACAGCGGATTGTCCGCGCGACAGCGGTTCACATATGTGCGTTGAGTTTTGTGCGCATGCGTGCACTCCACGCGGCTCCACATGCTCAAGTTTTGCGGCAAAGGCGGCGCCCGCATTTTAGCGTGCAACACTTATTACACCATAAGCAGCGCCAAGCAGGGAATGATAATGATATGTATACTTCAACTCTGAGCACCAATTATGGTGCTAACGGGAGCGTGGATACCACGTATACAACGAAGTGAACAACTCCATAATTCAGCTTAACATCGCTTCCGCTATAGGCTGCGCGACATACCCGCGTTTCCCGACAATTTTACGCGCGATTTAAACTCCTATCACGAATAAAGGATGCTTGATTCTGTCTTTATAATTCACGGTCTTTTCATTTCCGCGAGCATATAACCACGTGTACAGGTCAGCTGTTGGTTCCTTTCAAGTTCGTCGAAATAAATAATAAAAAAAGAACACCACTTAATTGATCCCGGCACACCACTGGTGTAGTCAGGGGGCGACACAGTAAGGGCCGTGCCCCCCCCCCCTTCTGGACTTTTTTTTTTTGCCATAGCATATACACACTACAAAGTGACACGCTTCCACATGTGACTATCCAGCCCACGTTTCCGATCAAAGAGATACTACCCCCCCCCCTCCTCCCCGAAAAAATCTCGACCTACGCCTCGGCAGCACATCTCCATTTAATTTGGGTACTCAAGCATTCCAACAGCATGAAGTCGCTAACAAATGACGTCATCAAGGCAGATGTCTTTTACCTGCTGCGCTTTGTTATGCCTGCGAGTCCGCAGCGAACGTCCAAGCCTCTGAAAAAGGCAATCTGTGTCAAGGCCAGCACGCGAGCCCGCCTGACGCGAACAACTCAACGGCGTCATCACGCGGTGGTGCCTCTCTGCCGCGCACGCACAGTGAGTCACATCAGCTAGGGAGCCCGTTGAGCAAGCAATCGGCGCCTTCCTGCCTGACGCAATGCGCGGTGACGTCACTCGTCCTTGGGTGCAGCCGCGTGCAACGCAGCGGCTCCAGATTCGATGAGAATGACGCAGCCCAGCGGCGACCCCATTGGAGGATTCTGACCTCACGACCAGCGGCGCTTCTGGTTGGACATTTGGTTACTCAAAGAATCCACCCGGTGCATATAAAACAAGCCCTGCGGCGCGTCGCGAGCAGTTGAGCTATGTGTTAGGAGCAGACCTATGTGTTAGCGAGGAGAGCTCGGCTCTTCGGGTCTCTAAGCTGTCGGCCCCAGTGCCGAATTTATAACGCCTCTGTATATATGCTGTACATAAACCTTGTTTAATTCACCGTCGTCTTTTCCGCTCTTCTATCAGCTCTGCGCAGAAGCAGTCGCGAGCTGAAAAACCTACGCTACGAAACGGCTGGTGACCTTCCCGGCGGAGTTCGAAGCAGTGAAGCCTTCGGGACCGTGTTGGCGTCGCCGTCTTTCGTAAACAGTGGTTGCAGCGGTGAGATTCGCGGCGTCCTTCGTAACGTCGTCGGAGGCGCGCTTCGCAACAGCTTATGCTCTTAACGCAATAGAAGTGACCCATTGTTCTTGAAGCGACGTGCATTATTTACCTCTGACGTGTGTTGCGTGACGTTGTTGCTGAACAGGTGAAAGGCTACGGCGGCACCGGCCACTAGAACCACCGACACGGGAACCCTGGGGCTTGTTCCACCGGCTCCACCCTGCAGTTACGATGCAACACTTGAGTCGACGGCCAGATGGGCTGGAAGCTTGTATCCTATAGTTAAAGCAGGGCCTACGAGATGGCCATCTTGGCGGCCATGGTTAAAGTAATGAACTCGCCGTGGTATCCTACGTGGCATTGAAACAAGACAACAACAGCAAAAAAAAAACGTCGCAAAGAAGTGCGGGTGAGTAACAGTAAAATGCGCTATAGAAAAGAAACATTCAATAGTTGCTTTGTCAGAGCGATAATAAGCAAACTCGTATTCAAGAGAACATTTTGTTGGGCGAGTTGGTGGACGTTCATAATACTGCCGCATTCAACCTGCAGTGGAGAGCTCGCACAGCCAGAGAAGAAGACGAAGCTCTTGCCCGGTCCTCTTTCCGAGCGCCTTTCATTTTTAATTAAAGTGAGCTCTTCTATATCGAACTCCTGCTGTGTCTGCGTCGTGACACTGGTGGAGGAGCTGGGTACATGTCCAGGACACCTTCCAACAGCCCGGGATCTAGTCCACAAAGACTTCCGCTCGTCGAAACACCCGTTCACCGCGCCAGCCGCCGCCTGTTAGGCCTGAGCCCAGAGTTCGGTCCTTGGACGGAAAACATGACCGCGCCGGGAAGCAGTTGCCCCACCATGACGAGCCCAAGCACGACACAGGTGACTGTTTTCACCCCTAAAACTCCTGTGGACTTTCATGGTAACACATATGAGGACGCAGATGACTGGCTTGAGGAGTTCGAGCGCACAGCCAACGTTAACGGGTGGAACGCCGCACAGAAGTTGGGGTACGTGTATTTCCCTCTTCAAGACGGGGCTCGCACGTGGTTCACGAATCGCGTGTGGTCAACGTGGGACGAGTTCCGGCGGAAGTTCCTGGACACCTTCGCAAACACCGAAAGGCGGGAGCACGCACAACGACTCCTTGAATCACGGATACAAAAGCCCAACGAGTCTGTTGCAATGTTTGTTGAGGACATGGCTCGTCTCTTTCATCGAGCCGATCCCGATATGTCCGAGAACAGAAAGATCAGCCACCTCATGCGTGGTGTTAAAGAGCAGCTGTTTGCTGGTCTCGTACGGAACCCACCTTCAAGCGTCGACGAATTTTCGAAGGAGGCGACCGCCATAGAACGCGCACTACAGCTACGGTACCGCCAGTACGACCGTCCAAACAACAGCGGACAAATCAGCGCAACCTCCGTGACCACCGTGACACCTGACGAGCGTTCTTTGCGTGACCTGATACGCGAAATTGTACAAGAAGAGGTGAAGAAGCTCGCTGCCACACCAAATGACTGCGCGATTGCGTCGGTCACAGAAGTTGTTCGTCAAGAAATAAGGCAAGCGCTTTCACTTCCCGAGCCGAACACTGACATTGTTAGGCCAACATATGCAGATATTCTCCGTCGACAGCCTAGATCTAACGTGCCGCCACCTCAGCAGTACCACCAGCAACAGCCGCCGACAGTGCCTTGGTACTATAGGGAAACGTCGACGCCGATGCGACGCCCACTCCGCAAAACCGACATATGGCGTACCCCTGACTACAGGCCCCTGTGCTTCCATTGTGGGGAAGCAGGCCACATCGTGCGGTATTGTCCTCATCGCGTTGCCGGGTATCAAGGATTTCCGTCCACTACCCCTCGGCGCTATTTCGACGGAAGACGCAACGTTGAAACGAGCGCGACGATCCCGCGAGACGTTTCTCCTGGGTTCCGGTCACGCTCACCCTCCCCAGGTCATTTTCCCCGATCTAATAGGGGTAGCACCACGGACATGGCGAGAGGAAGGTCTCCCAGTCCACGTCGGGGAAACTAAAAGCAGCGACCTTAGGGGGGAAGGTTGCGAATTGCCGAAGATTTGAAAACCCCCCATTACCGCCGCATGAAGTGCCGCACATTTCGAATGAACCGACGAAAGACGAGATTGTCACCGCCGACATTACACTTTCAATTGACGGTCACGACGTGACCGCACTGGTCGACACTGGTGCGGACTTTTCAATAATGAGTGCGAATCTGGCCGACCAACTCAAGAAGGTAAAAATGGAATGGACGGGGCCGCAAATTAGAGGAGCCGGAGGCCAGCTGCTGACACCTACCGGAAAGTGCACCGCACGAATCAAGATTGGGGATTCATCATTCGTGGCAACCTTCGTTATTCTTGCTGAGTGTTGTAAACAGGCCATCTTGGGTATGGATTTCCTGCGGGAGTACGGTGCCATTATAAATATACCGGACGGTGTACTGACCTTCTCAGCGGACCATAGCGCAGTGCTGCAGCGCAAGCCCATGCGCGTGATTGACGACGTGACCATGCCACCGTTGTCATGTCGCCTCGTCTCTGTCACGTGTAACACGCAGCATAGTGGAGAAGGTGTCGCGGAACAAATATCGACGCTTTTACTCTCTCGAGGAATCGCTATTGCCAGAAGTCTCGTCAGTGTAGTGTCTGGGCAAGCAGAGGTCCTGTTGACAAACTTCAGCAACGAGCGTCGACACATTGCACAGGGTACCACAGTTGCATACTTCGAAGAAATTGTAGAATTCCGCGAGTGCTTCGCAGTACAACAGGCAGAGACACCGGCCGCTTCAACACCACTGCCTGTCGACGTGAGCACAGATTTATCGCCAGCGCAGAGGCAGAGTCTTCTAGATATTCTCGGCCAGTTTGAAGATTGTTTTTCGTCGACCTCGAGGGTAAATCAAACGCCACTGACAAAGCACCGAATTATAACGGAAGAGACGGCAAGACCAATTCGACAAAACCCATACCGCGTGGCACCGAAAGAACGCGAAGCAATCCAAGAACAAGTCCAGAAAATGCTCAATGATGACATCATTCAGCCGTCAAAAAGCCCTTGGGCATCACCGGTAGTGCTAGTTAAGAAGAAAGACGGCAGCTTACGCTTCTGTGTGGACTACCGCAAGCTGAACCGCGTGACAAAGAAAGACGTATATCCACTACCGCGTATTGACGATTCACTTGACAGGCTGAGGCATGCACGCTTCTTCTCGTCGATGGACCTGAAAAGCGGTTATTGGCAAATCGAGGTCGATGAGCGGGACAGAGAAAAGACTGCTTTTATTACGCCTGACGGGCTCTACGAGTTTAAAGTCTTGCCCTTCGGATTGTGCTCAGCCCCAGCAACATTTCAGAGACTGATGGATACCGTCCTATCAGGTCTTAAGTGGCAGACGTGTCTGGTATACCTCGACGACGTCATTGTTTTCTCACCAACATTCGAGGAACATCTAAGACGGCTGCAATTAGTATTTCGAGCAATACGGTCCGCTGGCTTATCGCTGAAACCTGAGAAATGTCATTTCGGTTTCAAGGAACTCCGATTCTTAGGACATGTGGTGAGCCATGAAGGTGTTCGTCCGGACCCCGACAAGATCGACGCCGTCCGAAAATTTCCGGTGCCAACAGAAAAGAAGGCCGTAAGACGTTTTCTTGGCCTTTGCGCCTACTACCGCAGATTTATCGCCAATTTCTCGCACATAGCGTCGCCCTTAACACGCATAACGAGAGACGATGTTCCATTTTTATGGGGCGAAGCGGAACAAGCAGCATTTGACGGTCTACGACAGCGCCTGCAGACACCCCCTGTGCTTGCTCACTTTGACGAGGAAGCTCCAACCATGATCCACACTGATGCCAGCAACGTAGGTTTAGGCGCTGTACTCGTCCAGTGGCAAGACTCAGCCGAGAGAGTGATTGCATATGCAAGTAGGACGCTTTCCCGTGCCGAGTCCCATTATTCCACAACGGAAAAGGAATGTCTTGCTGTAGTATGGGCAGTTCTGAAGTTTCGCCCATACCTCTACGGCCGTCCCTTCCACGTAGTCAGCGACCACCACTCTCTTTGCTGGCTGACCAACTTGAAGGACCCATCCGGTCGGCTAGCGCGCTGGAGCTTACGCCTACAAGAATTCGATATGACGGTCGTCTATAAGTCGGGACGACAGCACTCTGATGCTGATTGCTTATCCAGGTCGCCTATAAAGCAAGATGATGTCTCAGAAGATGATGACATGGCATTTTTAGGAGTGGTCGACACGGTCACCATTTCGTCTAAGCAGAAGGAAGACAGTGAGTTGCTCCCTCTTATTAATTTTCTTAACGGCCAGTCTACAAGCGTTCCCAAGATATTTGCAAGGAGCCTGCCATCATTCTGCTTGCGCAGTGGTGTCCTATACAAGAAGAACTTTGCCCCCAGCGGAAATGCCCACTTACTTGTCGTCCCGACATCCATTCGCGATGAGATCCTGAGCGCTTGCCACGATGAGCCAACCTCCGGCCACCTCGGATACACGCGCACATTGGCCAGAATCCAACAAAAGTACTACTGGCCGAAGCTTCCAGGCACTGTAAAGCATTACGTCCGCACGTGCCTCGATTGTCAACGACGAAAATCGCCACCTTTAAAACCAGCTGGATTGTTGCAACCCGTTCAAGTGCCCACCATGCCTTTTGCACAAATCGGAATGGATCTCCTTGGACCATTCCCGACTTCGCATACTGGAAATAAGTGGGTAATTGTCGCTACGGACTATCTTACTCGCTACGCAGAAACAAAGGCTTTATCAAGTGGAACCGCAGTAGAAGCGGCACGATTTTTCATTGAAAATATCGTTCTGAGGCATGGCGCTCCTAGAATTATAATAACAGACAGAGGTACCGCTTTCACGGCTATGCTCCTCAAGTCAGTGCTTGAGTTGAGTGGAACAGCGCATCGAAAAACTACCTCCTACCACCCACAAACCAACGGCTTAACAGAACGCCTCAACAAGACAATTGCTGATATGCTTAGTATGTACATCGATGTGGATCATAAAAATTGGGACGACGTTCTACCATACGTGACGTTTGCCTATAATACGGCGCAGCAGGAAACTACACGGAGCACGCCATTTAGTCTTCTTTATGGCCGTGAAGTGACGACAATGCTTGATGCTATGCTGCTGCACGACTGCGAGGATACAGACACGGATGTTCAAGCCTTTACCCAACGAGCTGAAGAGGCACGGCAGCTAGCACGCGTGCGAATCGCCCGACAGCAGAGTTACGACGCACAACGCTATAACCTGCGACACCGATACGTCACTTATTAACCAGGCGAGAAAGTGTGGGTCTGGAGCCCTATTCGCCGACGCGGCCTTTGTGAAAAGTTAATGAAGAAGTACTTCGGTCCCTACAATGTTATACGGCGCCTAAGTGACGTGAATTATGAGGTCATCCCTGACAGTTCTTCGCGAGCTCAAAAATCTGAAATCGTACACGTTGTGCGGATGAAGCCATATTGCAGTGAGCCAGTTGCGTAATACGTCAACTATAGATACACCGCGTGTTCTGTAGCCGAGCATCGGGTCGATGCTCTTCCTGGAGGGAGGCAAATGCCGCATTCAACCTGCAGTGGAGAGCTCGCACAGCCAGAGAAGAAGACGAAGCTCTTGCCCGGTCCTCTTTCCGAGCGCCTTTCATTTTTAATTAAAGTGAGCTCTTCTATATCGAACTCCTGCTGTGTCTGCGTCGTGACAATACTATAGACCCTTCAGTCACAATTCGCAAGCGCGCTTCTTTGCACTGCATATTTGTCCCAGAAATGGCGGCACCTTTCGCCCTTCAAGCGGACGCGTGGTCTAGACTCTGGAGTTTTGCGGACACGCATCGCCACCTGTCCACGCAGTTTTGGGTAGTGCAAAGCCCCATTTCCTTGCACAGTTTGCTTTGCAACCATATATGCAACTACAGCGTTAAAAACAACGACTGAGCTAAGTAATAGGTGTATTTGCGCATTGAACATTTAGAGAGAGATCTACGAATTTCTCTCTGTTAGTCCGACGCGTCACAGAACCGCCATGAAGTGCTTGCTGGTTTACTCGCCAGAACGACGGCGGAAACAAGAGCAGACGGAACAGCTCCGCGCTCTACGAAAAAACTCCCAAGCATTTCCCCGAGGGTGAACATGGTTAAGTGCGAATGCACGGGGTGATGCTATGAGGGGGAGTAAAGTTAAAATCCGTTGGCGACGCTGATATCGGTGTCAGTAACACGCCTTATATCCAGATGGTAGCGTTGCTTCCGGGACATCCATCGCACGACCCGCTCTCGACGGGAGACTGAGAGAGAATGCGGGCGCGCGAGAGAGAGGGGTGCGCGCGCAGCTGCAGCGAGCGAGGAGAGCGGAGGAGCGAGCGAAGGGGGAGGGGGACTATCAGCGTCGTCGCGCTGCGGCCCGCCAAGCCCTCTTTTTTTTAAAGATAAGAGAGAAGACTGCGGACGCCGCCGACGGCGGTGGATGGTTTGGGGTCGCTTATAAAGTGTATTCACACTTAAAAAAGACCCCAATCGACACTACTGTTGCTTTGTGAATTGCTACGGGCGTAAAGGACTTCCGTTTCACTGATTTCTGCTGCTTTCGCGAAGCACAACGGCGTAAGCGCTGGATACGGGCCGTTGCGAACGTGTTTGGTGAGCTAATTGCTCGCGTTTTCCACAGCCGTTCGCTTGAGTAAGTGTGATAATGTGGGTCTCTTGTTATTGTTTTGAGTAGCCTGGACGGAGAACCGTAGTAACTTTGATTATGAAGCTTAGCAGACCCTCTGACCGCGTGCGCGACGTGCAACAGTATAGACAGGTGACGCCCGAACGCGATAAAACATGGCACACGCTGCGACCATCGTTAATCTGAAGTTATCGCCCCCACAGAGCATTAAACACACTAGGGCTTTGAATGCTCTAAGTGCCGGCTTTAACTAGGAAATGCGAACACGTGCGTCATGCAGGTAAATCTCAAAAGGATCGTGACCACAAAGAGGTTTATTATTATTTTTTTTTGACGTTGGTCTCCGGCATTACCGGAGCTATCTCGGAGGCATTGGTTTTGCCTTTCGTTGTACACTGAGAAAGCAGACACGCATGTATCCACATTTGCAGTATATACACACGGAAGACAACCATCAACAGTGAATTCGAGCATGCGTATTAAGACACGTCAATGCACAGCAAGCAACTGCAAGCAAGAATGGAACTGCAAAGCGAAAATCACCGGGGCATTTCATGCCGGATGAAGCGAGCTTCATACATCTGATCGCATAGATTGTTCGTTTATGCACTTAGTATAGTGCTTGCCTCAAACTCGATGTCGTGCAATGCTCGCTTGCACTTAGCACCAAAATAAATTATACATATGCGTTCTCCCCGCATTTCGTTTACATGAGCTTCACATTTTTATGAAGCGAGTTTGAATTGAAGGAATAAGCTTGTCAGGTCATTGATTTTGAGGAAACCGCGTCTCAAGACAAACGAAAGAGGAGGGCCTATGCACGTTCGCTTGTGGACGGCTTTCTGTGCACTACCCAATTATGGCCGGCGCGGCGACGGGGGCGCTGGTGGCGGCGTTTTTCGCAGCACCGCCTCGGCAGAGTCTGACGTCCATATAGTTGAACGTGCCGGGACATGTCTGGTATGAGTGCTTATACCAATTCCAGGCCATTTCGTAAGTAAACCGCGCCTGAACAGGATATTTGCAGTAAGTGACTTGACGACAAGATCCGTTCAAACTGCATAGCAGGAAAGCTAACTTTACAATTTTTGAAAAGGGTCTAGTGAATTTAAGGCGCGGAAAGAGACGCAACCACAAGGGAGAAAACGGGACAATATTCCCATTCCATAATTGTAAAGCTAGCTTTCCTGCTGTGCAGTTTGCCCTAATAATGACGGCCAGTCACTTTCTGCAAACAGAGTGTTCAAGCGCAGTTTACTTGCACTAATACATGGAAAATATAGGTTTAGCTATCTCGACATTACTGCACGACTCGCTCGCTGCATTTCGTGCCGACTGGTTGTGCACTCGCGATCTCCGACGTCAGCGTAGCTCTGGCCGACTGGGCTGGCCCTACGCCAACTCCTGACGCCGATATTCGACGACAGCGTAGCTCTGGTCTACTGGACTTGCCCTACGCCATCTCCTGACGCCGACAAGAGCTCTCGCCCGTGATGCCCCATCCTCAGACTCCTGCAACCGTGTCCATCTTTCCTGTCTTCTCCTTACTTCCGCCGTTCGCTGTCCCTGCGCCTCGTTCTCTCCTTCCTCTCTCTCTCTCTCTATCTCTTTACCTTTCTCTATCTCTATCCTATCATTTTAATACCTTCTCTACCCCTATCCCTCGTGAGCTACTGTGGAGGTGTCCTCCCCCTGAGAGACTGTTACGGGGCTCACTTTTCTTTTCTTTTCATTTAAAATCACTTGCCCCCATTACTGCGCGTAATAGACAAGCCCCAGCGTGTTTAACATAAGATCTGGTCTCCATTTGAAGAAAGAAAGGTACCGCCATTAGTAGAGCAAACACTTTTGACAGTCTAGTGGTCACACTGATCTGTGTACCCGATAGAGGAGAGATGGAGCAGGAACCTAACATCTTAGCATGCCACCGCCCGGCTGGCATGTCAAATGAGCTATGACACGGTCGCCAAACAATATGAGGTTTTGAGCGAAAAACACGAGAGTCCATCGTGCCTCTATATACTCCTTAAGAAAATATTTAATGCAGCAGAAATTCGCCGGCTTTAAACCCCGCCCACCTCTGGTGACCACCATTTTGTCATGACGTGTGTGACGTCACAAACTTTTTGTCATTGCGAATCGTTAAGCTGAAAAAAAGCCGACATGGCTCGATTGAACATTCAGCTGACCACATAACAAAATCGTTCGCTCTCAGAGCAAGCACCTGGTTACGTCACAACTAGCAAGCCGCGCTAGTGTTGTCTAACTCTCAGACTGCTCGCGTGTTTAGGAATATATTAATTTATAAAGTAAGTGCCCAACCAAGCGCGTTAGGATATCCCCAGATTATGTGCGAATGGACAAGAATTCCCCCACAAACACAGATTACAATAGGAAGTCTTGCGCTAGGGTTCCTTTAAGACATGAGGCATCGGCTTCGTGTTAACTTCTATATCACGAACAATCTTTGCGTAATACGTTAGTGTGAATGCGTGCCCAGCTTTTTAGAGGTAATAGTGGTTTTGGTTTTCGCTGTAACAGTAGTACAGTGTACGAAGGGTAAACCACCTTGCTGGAGCGCCAGACGATCATCCAGTCCGTTACGTAGCCAGCCGTGATGCCACCGAGGAAACCGCCGCCTTCGATACAGCTCATGAAGGCACTGGCTGTAAATACACGCACAAAATAAATAAAAAAGCATTCAAATCATGATAATATTTGCGGTTTACCGTCCGTCGGTCCGGAAGGACGGACGGACAGGGGCACGAACAGAATCACGGATGGACGCACGGGCGGAAGCACGGACGGGCGGACGCACGGATTGGGGAAGCACAGACGGACAGACAGACTGGCGCACGGACGGATGCTTCGCCCCACTCATAATTATTCCCTCTGTGGGCATGCTGTGGAAACCACTAACGCCATCTAGTTATATTATTCCCAAGGTCATATATACACACAACGCCATATATTGCGCAAGTCAAGAATTAGAGGTGACTATATATACATGCATCCACACGGAGGAGGGAACAACCCACGGCCTAAGAAGCTTTGCCCCTAAAAACATTCAAATTATAGTAATATCTGGGGTTTAACGTCCTCAAAACAACTATTTGGTTATGACAGACGCCGTAGTGGAAAGCTCCGAAAATTTTGATCATCTAGTCTTTTGTATGGATGACGACGGCCCAAGGGCTCGTCGTCATCCTGATCCCACTTCCCCAACTACACCCCCCCCCCTCAAATGATTCCTTCGTGAATCAATAAAGTTGATTACCTACCTTACCTACCTACCTCTGTCTTTTGTAACGTGCACTAAGATCGTACTGTATACGCGGACCTCTACGGTTTCGCCTCCATCGAAATGTGCCGGGATCGAACCCACTACCTGCTGGTCAGTGTTTCAGCACCGTAATAACTGCTGGACCGCGGTGGACAAGAAGACCATTTAGTCCTTCATTCATTGGTTCACCGCAAAAAGACATTCTGAAAACAGACTGATTGGAAAATCCATTCTTAAACGTATCTATAGTCGACTACAACGTTAAAAGTCGGCGCCGTTTCCTACTCAAAGGCGGATTTACACAAGCCTGAACAAATCGGCGCGTACTCCGGGCTGTGGGAGTACAAGGCCAAGTTAATGAGAGTGACTATTTTTATAGTCAGGAAGGCGATCGGCTGCCGTGCTTCGACAACCTGGCCAGGACCTCCCCGAGCTTTTTAAAAGGACACGAAAGATATATTAGGAATGTCTTGAGTACTAAAGTGTCACAGATTAATCTGTGCATGCATGTTTCTTTGGCAAATAAAATTTTCTTAAAAGAGAAACTATGATTTGGTTCGGGTTGACGAGCTGCACTCTGAGAACTCCAATATCATACGTATCACTATCATAAGCCCATTGTTAGCAATATCATCTCCCCCCCCCCGTTTAACGCCTAACTGAGAACAACAAAGTGGACGCGTCCAACCAGCGCTATTTGCTTAGAGAATACGATCTTTCAAACAGAACCTGTGTAGATTTGAACACCAGCTAACTCCGCCCGAGTCCTCTACATCCTGCACAACGTGCAACAGAGCATTCCTTACTTCATGTCAATAAGAGCAACCGTTACGCAACACGCCCCCACGCTGCGCGCCATCTGAGCACTTTATCACAAAAACTCTCGTCTCTACCTGCGAACTGGGACTGCTTGAGGTCCTCGATAATGTATATCTGACCCCAGTCGGCGGCACCGGTGCGCACGAAGAACATGGTCAGGTAGGACGCCGACAGTAGCCAGATGAACGGGCTGCTCAGCAGGGTCCCAGCGGTGGCCGCGGAACCGGTGAGTTCTTCTTCCTGCTGCCCCCTGGCCACTGCGCCGTTCTGGGCTGTCCCTGCTGGTGCAAGGGAGAAGGTATCCATTGAGCACGAAGTGGTTACGAGGAAGAGGTGAGGTGACCGCAGAAATGACGCAAAAAAAAAAGGTCACGGCGTCAAATATGCATACATGTGCACTTAAGAAGACTGTTGCGGGTCGGAAGGAAAGTCGCTGGAGGATACGAAAACAAAACCCCGTTCTCTTGTGGTAGCGTGGTGTAGCTTCGGGTTGAGGAAACGAACGCTTACGAGATGGGGATACGAAAAACAAACAGGTTTATGGCACTATTTACAAATATTTACAGCATGAAAGGTTAGGAGTTCACAAACCACGAACGTGGTGGTTGAACCGTCACATGGTTCAGAGCCTTCACAAACTACGAACGTGGTGGTTGAACGTTTACTTGGTTCAGAGCGACGTCCTGCACTCTGCGGCGCCGTTATAAGCCCTGTCGGGATCCTCCTTCTTCAGTGGAACACCAATCACACACACTCACAACAGGTGAGGGGTACGAGCATGCACGGCGCACGTGAACATCCAATTTTGAGTCAAGATCACTGCACTGAAAGGTGGCGCCAGAGAGGCTCTTGCTCGTCGTGTATGTCGCTGGTCGAGGGGTCCCAAGCTTCGGACAGCAGACATCAAACGGTCCGCCAATCTGTCCGCTCAATTAGCAGGGCACTTTGTGGCGGCGGTCGCCGTTTCTTCAAAGGAAGACGCTGTCTTTGTTGTCCCCTCTGGAACGGCTTACAGCTTCGTGGCGACACGACGTCTCATCCGCCGGCTAGCAGGGACAATACCTGGCGGGCATAGGCATCCGGCGAGTCGGCTACTTGTTTGAGGATTAAAAGAGCGCCGCTCCCCCGTCAGCTCTCGACGCTGGTTCCAAGAAAACCTGGGTTCCAGGCGTGGGAACGCGGCCCGGCTACGCTTCTCAGCGACAGCATGGCGCCTACCGATGGCGGTCATAACACGACTCGAACGCAAAAGCCATGATCTTAAATTTAATTCTTTGTTCTTTATTCATGAAATACCCTGCAGCACCCGAGGGTCTTATAGCGGGGGGGGGGGGGGGTTTACGCCAATGAATGATGTGCATCATCGTAACCACACAAAATAAATCAATAACTGAAATGCACTTTTGTTCACACACATAGTACAGTTATTTTCACACATAAATGCATCTTCGTTCAGCTTACAGCACGGGATTGCAGCACTGAATAAAATACATATTCATTCGCACTATGTACTTGCTTTTCACTTTGCTTATTCCACTGTTTAACTGTTCTAGGAAAATATTAATTGGCATACATGTTCGTTCTAGCTTGGTATTCCAGGATCTTGCAACTATGAACTAAACATGACTTCACACCTCTTTATTCAGCCAGGACCAGCTATGGCTATAAATATATGGGAACAGATCAGGTTCCCTCTGCTTTTAGCCTTGCGCCCCTAATGAAAGCTATACGCCTTTTTTTTTAACAAGAGAGTGCACTATACTTGATCTCACCTGTCCTTGCAGGAGAGTCAGTGGGAGCGTGACTCGACCTCGGACTTTCCTTCACACTCAGGCCGACGTCGCTCGGCTTGTTGACGACGGTGAAGAGAGACAAGGCGCCCAGGACAGCGCATATCACGCCTGCGGTGCCCAGAATTTGAGCGATTAGCCCGCGTCTATGCCTGTCTCACGTGCACGACCAATTCACTTGCAGCTAGAAATCAGCTTTTGAGCTTGTTGTAAAACGGCAAACCATTTGGAACTGTTGAGGCAAAAGCTGAGGTGCCTTTTCGCTTCGCCGCATCATGATCATGAGCGACATCACCAAGCCTGAACAGGGCTTGCGATAAGCAGCAGCATTTCACTTACCAAAATTTTGGTGAGGGCCCGACCGAAATTTCCCACCGGACATTTCCGATGGAGACGGAAATGCTGCAGGTCCGTCGCACGTTAAAGAAACCCCAGGTGGTGAAAATTTCCGGAGCCCTCCACTACGGCGTCTTTCATAATCATATGGTGGTTTTGAGACGTGAAACCCCTCACAAAACCGCGTGAGTGCTAGCGAGCTTGAACACGGTCAGGGGCATACCCGGAATCATTCTTTGGTTGGGGACGGGTAGGGTAGTTGAGTACATCAACCTGCCCCCAACCCCTCTGATTGCGCCAATGTACGCTGAAAATTTCACGGCGAATGTGAGCTGGAAATAGCAATCGTAGTCAGTAAATTATCACCATAGCCGTCGTCGAGCTAACGGCTCCTTGACATATGCCCGCGTATATATGAGTGAATGTATGGCAGTCGGGCACACAGTTTCCAATAAATAACAGAAGACCCGCACCTGTGAAACCGACGCTTACGCGCCAGTTGTAGGTGACCATCAGATACGAAGACAGGAACGGGGCTACGCTCAGCGAAACGTTGGCCGAAGCCGCCAGCACGCCGTACAGCGTTCGAAACTGTGCTTGTAGAAACCACTGCGACGAACAAAAGTGCAGCTGTCGTCATAAAGCGAAGCGTTCGCACAGTGAAAGACGCGGCAAGAAGCAAAGACGACTCGGTAATTCTGAAAATAACCACGCATAGCTGAGATACACTAATGATTCGACCATTCCAGCGACTATATGGGCGGCGCAGCGGAAAGTCGAAATGGCGGACGAGACGGGGATGCTGCGAGCGTTTACGTCAGCGTCGTAGAGCGCGAAGACGCGTTCATTGGGTCCAGGACCAGATCTTGGATTGGGCCAAGAGAATAGCGGAGACCTACGATGCGTGGGTAGGCTCCTCTGACCCTTCGCCACTGCATCTTTTACTCTTGGGATAAATAAAGTTTTTCTTCTCTCTTCTTCTCTTACGACTACTGAGAGACTGAACTGCGTCGCTGTTTCATCGCCGTGTGACAGCTTCGGAGCACGGCTATAAATGACACCGCCTGCGTCGCTGGAATGACCGAATGGCTGGGCGACATTGGTGCTGGCCACTTGCGATTTATCAGCTTCGAAAATTCTGCGGCAGTATTTACAATGATTACATTACAGCATGGGGAAAAAAGGGGGGCAGAGGGGGATGAATAGAGGGGCGCGTTTCTATGAGCGATAAAATCCAGTGATGCCAGTATGAACAGTTTTTAGAGTAGAGATACGAAAAGTTTTGCGTAAGGACTTCGAGATTCTGCACATGCGCCATACCGTACGAGTCAGTACGACGTCATCTTGAGTACCCACGATAAGTTACGAAAACAGCTAGTGCATAGTACACAAGCAATAGTAACGAACAGGCCCCCACCGCGGTGGTCTAGTAGCTAAGGTACTCGGCTGCTGACCCGCAGGGCGCGGGTTCGAATCCTGGCTGCGGCGCCTGCATTTTCGATGGAGGCGAAAATGCTGTAGGCTCGTGTGCTCAGATTTGGGTGCACAATAAAAAACCCCTGGTGGTGGAAATTTCCGGAGACCTCATAATCATATGGCGGTTTTGAGACGTTACAGCCCACATATCAATCAACCCTAACGGACACTATTTTTTAAGAATGCCTGATATACAGTCTTATAATAAGGTTTGTAGCGTTTAGTTAATTTGGTACATACTTTAACTGTATGACTCCTGAGTAGCGGTCATGTGATAGAAGACCTGTTACATCTGACATAAATGGGTCATTTCCGAACGGCATTCGACGCCAGGTTCCGAGAAGTATATCGATTTATACTGATCTCTAAGATGACCGAAATGTCGATGCCGATTCTGAAATAAAGTTTTTGTTCCTCGGTTACGTTTTCCACGTGGTGACTGGATGGGGTGCCTGTTTAGAAAAAATTTATTGCCACAAACGTCAATAACACTCAACAGAAAATTTCCTTCTTAGACATACTCTAACGATGATGACAAAACAGACGTCACTTACATGAACATGGATATGAGATGACGTTGAAAGAACATGATGGGTTGCCTAGAAAAAAACGTATATCCACAAAGTGAATGCTGATGATGGGCTGAATCAGTGCGCATTAAATGATGTGTCGTGACCTTTCATTGTGTTCTGGCTACCAGCCTTTTATTTTGTTCTTGTTAACATTTTTTTCTGCGATAACATTTTGTTCTGTGATTGATGAGTGGTTAAATGCCAACGTTCTTCCGGTGTTTTAGCTTTTTATTTTGTTGGTTCTGGTTAACAGTCTTTTAGTTTCGGTTTCTACATCTGCTGCAGACGCCGGGCGGCGGTTCATGTACGGAGGGACATTGTGCGGTCTCAAGGTGTTGCCCCCCCCCCTTCCGTTAAAAAAAAGCAACAATGTCGCTGGCAAAAGCTCATCGGGTCACGGGCCCGCTTGTTTAAGACTCCTGGTTTGTGGAATGCCGACCTGTTGGAGGACCTTGATGAGCGAGGGCCATCCACATCCTTGTGCGCAGCCGTTGAAGAACCAGAGTACCGCGAACACTTCGACGGACACGGAGGCGACGGCTGCCAACACGATGGTGAACGCGGCCGAGAGCAGCAGGCCACTGGCGAACAAGAGGCGAGAACTGACACGGTCCGACAGCACGCCGAACAGCAACTTGCTGCCGGCGTATGCCAGGTTCTGGCTGCTCAAGACTGCACCTGCCAGCGGGGATGTCATGTAGAGTTAGCCCAAGGAAGCCGAATGCAAACTTTTTTTTATCGTGCCCATACTAAAATGGCGACTGCGCCCGCCTACTTCTGGGTGGAGAAGGGGGGTAACAGCTTTCCCTTTTGAGGCACATGTCACGACAAGTGCTGTGGCGCGAACTGAAGACGAGGACGTCCTTGTTTGTCTCTGTGCCCTCGTCTTCAGTTCTTGCTATTGCACTCGTCTTGAGACACGCTTTCATTACACCAATTCTTTTTAAACATCCTCAAGTTCCCTTACATGGTAAGGGAAACGCTCGCATCACGTTCGGCCTGAATGGATGAAAATCCCGTGGAGCATATGTGGTCTACAAACTTCGAGGGCGCTGTCACCACTAACCAGGTGGACTTCATCCGCTGCTCTCAATTTCGGCGTGCTTTGAACACACTAGCAATGGCGAGAAGAATCCTGATGCCGGAAGGCACAAACAAACGGTGCAAAGGAACAAGCGAGAGTGCAGCTGAACTTCATTGTAAGTTGTAAGGAAGACTGATATAGCAAATTATCGGATACAGCGATATAAGTGCAAACTTTGGTTGACCATGCTTCATTTTAATTACGCTTAATAGTTTTCTAACTAAACCTATAATGCGAATACCTCCACAAAAAGTAGCGTAAAAAGCAAATAACTGAAAGTCACTTCAAGACTTTTTTTACATATACATAAAGTGGTTGTGACATTCAAAATATCGTTAACAAATGCGGTCACATTCTTCTACAAACAAATGTGACGCAGTTTTATTTTGTCAAGCAAGCTTTCTGTCTGGAGGCGCTGCGCGAGAGATATGGACGCTATCCGGCAGTAATGTCGGGAAACAGGAGCATGTACAGACCCAGGGCCACTGGCGGGTGGCAACTCCATGTCATCGGCAGTGCGCTTTTTCGTGCATAGCGTTGCATTTTGAGCGAAGCGTAAAACACACTAGGGTATTTCGTATTACGTATCTATGTATTGTCTAATAAAGGTCACACACCACCTAAGACTTACGTAATGATGTCCCGCCTCAAATATGCGTAACATTTTCTTTTTGATTGACAATGTTTGTAAGTATGAACGCAGCCGCTAGCTCATAGTCACTGGGCGCTTAAGAAGCGCTTTAAAGTTGGCCTGGCGGTTGAATTATGCCAGACAAAAAAAAAAAAACAGCAAGACATACCCAAAAATTTTTGCGTTCAAATATCCCAAGAAAGACTACTATCTATCTATCTATCTATCTATCTATCTATCTATCTATCTATCGATCTATCTATCTATCTATCTATCTATCTTTCTATCTATCTATCTATCTATCTATCTGTCTATCTATCTATCTATATATCTATCTATCTATCTATCTATCTATCTATCTATCTATCTATCTATCTATCTATCTATCTATCTATCTATCTATCTATCTATCTATCTGTCTGTCTGTCTGTCTATCTATCTATCTGTCTGTCTGTCTGTCTGTCTGTCTGTCTGTCTGTCTGTCTGTCTGTCTGTCTGTCTGTCTGTCTGTCTGTCTGTCTGTCTGTCTGTCTGTCTGTCTGTCTGTCTGTCTGTCTGTCTGTCTGTCTGTCTGTCTGTCTGTCTGTCTGTCTGTCTGTCTTGTCTGTCTGTCTGTCTGTCTGTCTGTCTGTCTGTCTGTCTGTCTGTCTGTCTGTCTGTCTGTCTGTCTGTCTGTCTGTCTGTCTGTCTGTCTGTCTGTCTGTCGTCTGTCTGTCTGTCTGTCTGTCTGTCTGTCTGTCTGTCTGTCTGTCTGTCTGTCTGTCTGTCTGTCTGTCTGTCTGTCTGTCTGTCTGTCTGTCTGTCTGTCTGTCTTGTCTGTCTGTCTGTCTGTCGTATGTCTGTCTGTCTGTCTGTCTGTCTGTCTGTCTGTCTGTCTGTCTGTCTGTCTGTCTGTCTGTCTGTCTGTCTGTCTGTCTGTCTGTCTGTCTGTCTGTCTGTCTGTCTGTCTGTCTGTCTGTCTATCTATCTATCTATCTATCTATCTATCTATCTATCTATCTATCTATCTATCTATCTATCTATCTATCTATCTATCTATCTATCTATCTATCTGAAGACGATATATTGTGTCTAAAAAGATCAATGAAGTAAGCATCGCCCGATTCCCTGTTCTGCTAAATGTGGCTGTCACTTCAAAAAGCAATACGCAATGGAGGGTTGACTTGCCTGCCTCATCCTTGCGCAGACCGCCGGTGAGGAGTTCGGGCAGCACGAACGTGATGCTCTTGCGGTTGTAGCCGTAGCAGGCGTAGCCGAGGAACAGAGTCGCGAATATCATGCCCTGGTAACGCCTCAGGCTCGCCGCCATAGAAAGTTCTTCCCAGATCCGCTACTCACGAACAGGCATAGTGGGGACATCGGCTTCTTCTTTCTTGCATAACACGGCGCATAATGATGATGTCACCCCGGGTTCTTTATGATGATGATGATCCTTGACACTCTGGCGCGCACCCACAAAGGGGGATCGGCCAAGAACCGGGTGGCAGGATCTTAACCAAAAGGCTAATGGTTTTTCAAAGAAAACGTAATTTAGGGCTGAAAAAATATACAAAGAAAAGCCGAACATCGAAAAAGGAGTATATCTGAGCAGGGAGCAATGCAGGCTATCAGATGCGATTTGAGACAGAGGTAATGGTGGGTCTAAAAAGATATATATATATATATATATATATATATATATATATATATATATATATATATATATAGGCAGATTAACATGACAATCACTTTGTTTCAATTATGTATTGTGCACCTACGTCTAAGCACACGGGCCTCAACCATTTTCGTCTCCATTGAAAATGCTGCCGCCGCGGCCGGGATTCGATCCCACGACCTGCCACTACGGCATCTCCCATAATCATATGGTAGTTTTGGGACTTTAAAGCCCAACAATATTATTCACTAAACTTGGTTTCTCTTTTTTTGCTTTTTTTGTTCTCTTTTTCCACAGTCTTTCAATCAACTCACTTTCGAAAATATATTTTAAGGCTAGAAGGACGCGGCAGTAAACAAACAAGTTTGAACGCAGACGTTAGTTTAACTCATCCGCTGACGAAGGGAGGACCCGTCTCAAAACTTTCTCTGAAAACGCTTCCATTGTCACTATATATATATATATATATATATATATATATATATATATATATATATATATATATATATCTATATATATATATATATATATATATATATATATATATATATATATAAGGGAAAGAAGTGTATACCTAAGGGCTCGTTTTTCCGTGTTTTAACACAATATTAATGAGATATAACAGACAGTAATGCCAAGGAATGTACAAGGGAAGTTATTAAAACCAATGGAATGTACATAAGAAGAAAGAAAAGTGGATGAAAAAATTACCAACTGCTCACAGTTGGTAATTTTTTCATCACAGTTGGTAATTTTTTCATCCACTTTTCTTTCTTCTTATTTACATTCCATTGGTTTTAATAACTTCCCTTGTACATTCCTTGGCATTACTGTCTGTTATATCTCATATATATATATATATATATATATATATATATATATATATATATATATATATATATATATATATATATATATATATATATATATATATATATATATATATATATATATATATATATACTGGGAGTTATATCGCAATGGGCCAGTTAGTCTTCGTGAAGGTGTGGGATATGGCAAAACGGGAGCGTTGTCAACAAGGATAAATATATTTATCCTTGTTGACAACGTTCCCGTTTTGCCATATATATATATATATATATATATATATATATATATATATATATATATATATATATATATATATATATATATATATATATATATATATATATCAGAACATCCACCACACTGGAGGAAGTTGGCTAATGCTGACATGGGAAACTTCAATTATGCCACAAAAATTAATTTAGGATAGTTAAAAATTCTTATATGGTAGAAAATACAATTTGCTGCTGCCACTACAAATTTTGCGAAGCTGGAGTTACAAAAATTTTTCAGCGAATGGATCTTAGGTGGACGAGTATTTTGTTGCTCTTCACCAACCGAATTTCTGGTAATAAAACACTTTCTTGGTAAACGCAAAATGCGCCTCATCTTTTCTCTGCATGTTTACGAGAAGGCATGTCGACGGAAAATCCATTTGTATATTTTTTTTTTCATTGGCGAACGAGTGTGCGCGAAATGCATTCTCTGGCTGACTATGTCAGCGGTGCTTTGAATTATCGGAAGCATTTTCGTTTTATGAAAACCAGTCACTGCATTGTTTATAAGTGGTCTCTTCAGTTTTTCACGAAGCCAACGTAATCTGATGATGATGATGATGATGATTCCACAGACATGGCTCGTACCCACTCAGGGGGATCGGCCAAGAATCGATGACTTAATTAAGTAAGATGTTTTTTAATATTGAAACCACCCACCAGAAAAAAGAAAGAAAAAAAGAAAAGACACCCTAGTCAGAATGAAAGGAGGGCAATAGTTGCTTGTCACTCGTGCAGATAAGACAATTATTCATTACCTTGAATAAGAATCAGCATGGTTAAACAATGCTCTTGCGTTCGTTGGAATTATTTTTTTGCACGATTAATAATCACGCATATAAAAGCTTAATTCTTTTACTTTCATTCAGGTACTTGCAAATTGCAACGTAATCTGCGCCTACAAATTTGTTTGGGGGGCATTTTGCAATAAACGTCTGCCTCGTCACTGGCCCTGGATCCAATTTTTAAGAGCCTGAAGGGAAAAAGAAGAAAGGATAAACAGCCCCCCTGTGAAATAGTTGCCGGACAGGGCAGCCAACAGTCCGTTTTAATTGGATGGGGACCAAAGCTAAGCTCTTAAACGTCGCGGGCCTGAGCCACGGGAGGGGCGGAGGGCTCCGCCTTTCATGAAGCCGTCCTGGGAGAGGCTTCATGAAATCCATCGACGTAAAAAAAAAAACTGACATAATAACAAAAGAAAAAAAATAATGCGCAAGGGGGCACCCGGGTTTGAACCGGGGACCTCTCGATCTGCAGTCGAATGCTCTACCACTGAGCTATACCCCTTTTTTTTCTTTCTTTATTGCCTGTTTACATACAACATTCACAAACATATATACATCAAACAAAGTAGAAACATGAAACAAAAAAAGAGGTAAAAAGCATCATATTTAACAGGCTTTTTAAAATTCCTTCATCTGTAGAAGGCTTTCTACTTGATGAAGCCACTCGGGCACCTCTTGTTGAACCTTTTGTGCTTCCACGAACGAACAGACAGATTGAAAGAAATATTGCCTGACCGGACGTGCATTAACATCAGCATGGCGCACCGCCATTCTAGATTGCCATATACCGTGCAGGCCCAGTAACATAACTAGGTCGAAAGGTATTCCTTCTTCATTTGATACTGGTAGAAATCTGATGCCATAGGCATCGAGAGGCAGATCCTTTTTCAAAGTCCTTTGGAGAACATCCCAGAAAAAGACTGCATCCCAGCAGTCCAGGAAAACATGTTCAATTGTTTCCGGCTTTTTGCAGAGAAGGCAATCAACACCCCAAGGAACGAATAAGCCTTTTTCTTGCATCCATGTTTTCACGGGCAAGGTCCCAGTGTGCAACTTAAAGAAAAAGGATTTCGCTCCAGGTGTTACCTCCATTTTTTTAACACGGCTTAAGACATTTTGGCCTGGGCCTACACGGTATAATGCTCTATATAGGGGAACAGGAAGAACTGTTTCTACTAAATCTTTGTATAACTTTTTACGCGAAACCGTACTGAGGTATTCCAATGAAAAACGTGTTTTTAGAAAGAGACATGAATCAACAACTTCTTTTAAGAAACCTCTAACACTTGCTTTCATGTGAACAGATGCTACCACAAATTCTGGCAACCGTCTTCCAAGCCTAAGCTGTATAACAGTACGTATGAATGGGTCTCGATTATTTCGGAAAAACATAAACCGATTAACTAACTGACGAAGATACAAATGACACAGACCAAGTCCTCCAGAGCGAACCCGTCTGAATAAGTTAGTTCTACTTGTTCGCTCCCAAGAAGAACCCCACAAGAAAACAGCAAATATTCGATGAAGCTTCTGTAGATTCACACGTGAACAATGCATTACCTGAAGGACATACCAGAGCTTACTGACTAAAAATACGTTACAAAATGTCGCTCGTGCGAAAATTGATAGCTGGAAACCATTGAGTTTTTCAGCTTTTTCTCGTAGCTCCACGACCTGACGCCGCCAGTACGGTTCACTGTCACAATAATATTCTAATGGCACACCTAGGTATCGTACTGGAGTAGTAGTCCATGAAATACCAGCCACAAATTGTGGAGTCACAGGCCATTCGCCGTGCCAGTAACCCAGGCACTTGCTCCAGTTTACCAAACTACCACTTGCATTACAATAAAGGTTCACAATTTTTATGGTTTCAGCGATACTATCATAATCTTTACAAAACACAGCTATATCATCTGCGTATGCCAGTACCCGTACTTCAGCTTCTTGTAGTTTGTACCCCACTATGTTATTGCTTTTCATGACTTTTTGGCAAAATGACTCTATATAAATTGAAAATAGGAGGGAAGACAAAGGGCAGCCTTGTCGTACAGAACGTCTGACATTAATTCGTTTCCCAAGAACTTTGTTGATGATTAGCCGAGTTTTACATCCAGTATATGCCATTCGAACTGTATCTCGAATTACTTTGCCAACATTGACATAGTCTAACAAAAGAAAAAGAATTTCGTGCGGTACTCGGTCAAATGCTTTTTCTAAATCTATCTGGATCATCGCGATGTGATCATTTGTGACATCGCAGCACTCCAATACACTTCGTGCCTTGTGAATGTTTGTGAATATAGTGCGCCGTTTGATCCCACATGTCTGGTGGTCGCCCACAATGTTATTAATAACTGTCTGCAGTCTCCTTGCTAGCACTTTCATCAAAATCTTGTAGTCGATATTTGAGAGACTAATTGGCCTGTACGATTTCACTTCACGTAATTTAACTGCGTCCTCAGTTTTTGGTATTAAAATAGTATGAGATAGCAGAAAAGAAGGTGGCAAAGTCTTTATGTCTAAGGCTTCGTTAAAAACCGCTGCCAGGATCGGTGCTAGTTCGTGTTTGAATTCTTTATAAAAAGCGGCTGTTAAGCCATCAGGTCCTGGGGACTTTCCTAAATGGAGGGCAATGATTGCTTTTGTCACTTCCGGTTCAGAAATAGGACACTCTAGGCTGTCTTTCCTGCAGTCCTCAACCTTTGGCATTAATTTTAAAAAATCATTCTTGAATTCATCTACATTTACTTTACATTTATCAAATAAAGTGGTGTAGTACTCGTTGAAAGCATCCTCTATATATCTTTGTTCACTTGTAACGTTACCCATGTATTCAATCTGATGTATAACATTCCGCTGAGCGTTTCGTTTTTCGAGACCAAGCATTCTTTTGGTCGGTTTCTCTCCTACGGTCATTTTCTCTGCCCTTGCCCTTATTTGTGCGCCACGATATTTCTCCTCATCAATTTGTTCCAATTTGGACTTTACTGACCTTATATCATTTGTGAATAAGCCTGGCGTTTTGCTGTCCTCTGCTAGCAGTTCTTTGAGATTTAAACGTAGGGTTCTTTCTTCTTCACTCTTTCCGTGTTTTATTGCACATGAGCGTTCTATAGCTATCAACTTTATATTCTGTTTAAATTGTTCCCACTTCACTCCGTATTTTTGGTCCCCACTATCTATGTTTACCAACGCCTCTCGAACACTGTCCATAAATTTTTCATCTTCCAAGAGATTAGAATTCAGCTTCCACGTGTCCCAGTTAAATACTGGTCTACGTCTATTCCTTTTACCTATTACAAATGATACTAAGCAATGATCACTAAATGAAATAGGGAGGACATTGTACTCACTGATAATCGGAATTAAATCCAGTGATACGTAGGCCCTATCTAGGCGCGCGTGACTGGAGCCTTGGAAATGCGTATACAGTGTTGGTCCTTTACCAATACACTCTGCAACATCCTCAAGGTCTAAGTCAGAAATTAGATTCGTTAACGCGACTGTGCTTGAGTCGTTGAAATTGGATGTACTTGTTTTATCATCGGCACTGATCACACAATTAAAATCTCCCATAAGGATGACTATGCGATCGCATTCACAATAAGTACGAATTTCGTCGAATGTTACACACCGTTCATCAACTTTAAGAGGTGCATATAAACAAATCACTCGCCAATTAAGAGAAAAGAAGGTCAAATCACATACAACAAACCTTCCGGATGAGTCAGACGTGACGTTTCGAACACTGGCACCTAAACTATTCCGCACAAAGATCACACACCCTGCCGACCTACCAACTGCATGACTGACGCTGGCGGTGTAGCGTCCGGTGAAACGTTGCAGTAGGCTCTCGGTGGCGTCCACGCTCTCCACTTTGGTTTCCTGAACTGCAATAATGTCCAGGTCTTGGTCCATGGCTAGTCTGTAGAGCTGAGTCTGTTTCTTCCTGGAAGCCAGTCCTCGTATATTGAGCGTCGCTGCTTTCGCGGACCCGCTCAGCGACGTGATCGGTGAGCGGGTCCAGGCTGAGAGCCCTGCACGTTCACTTATTGGGCTCTCGTCGTCCAGGGCGGATCCATGTTGTACACCTTTAGTTTGAGCGGCCATCGTCGCGTTTGAGCGACGACGACCGTTGGCGGGCAGCGTTTCGTTTCTTGCCTCCACTGACCACCTTCCACTGCATTTCCGACTTTACTTGCGTTTCGTCTACTTGAGCACCGTCGTCTGAATCGCGACGGCGTTTTGCAGACGCCGATTCTAATTCCATGTTTAAGGTATCCAGATCACTAGGCAAATCCTCATTTTCGTGTGTTTCGTTCGCCAAAGAGTGCTGTGAAGCCGAGTTTAGAGGAGTCGAAGCAGCGTTGGCCTGGGACGCCGGCGTTTCAGGGCGCGTTGCTTGCAGCTGCGATGCGGCGTGCATCGCAGGCGCAGGACGCGTCTCTTCGCTAGTCGTTGGGGCCGCTTGACTTCCCATCTTCCGTTCGGCGTTCGTGTCCGGGGCTGAAGAAACTTGCTTGCTTTTCCCCAGCACCGGCGTGTCGTCCGATGTCGTCTGCTTCTGTGGTATCGCAGGCAAAGACGCTTGTTCAGATTCCTCCTCATCCATGAGAAGTTCACTCTGTTGAGTCTCTGGTCGTCGCCCTGCAGCTCGTGCGTATGAACGGTTACACTCATCCCGCTCATGCCCGAAAGAGTGGCATTCGCTGCACCTTGGGACCTTACAATCGCGTCGCATATGCCCCGTGCTTCGGCACCGCAAGCACAAAGGCGGTCTTCCCGGCACCACGACCAGTGCCGTACTGCTACCAATACGCACCTGATGGGGCAGTTGATCCACTGAAACGCCATCTCGTAGTTGCATGCGTATTACACGAGTGGTCGATTCAACTCCTTCAAAATCCTCGACTCTCCATCGGTCATCGGTCACCTCCTTGACGTCGCCGTATTCATAGAAGGCACGTCGAATAGCGTCTTTTGTAACATCGAACGCTAGCCAGTGCAATTTCATTTTAACTTCTTGCCGCGTCGGGTCAATGACGAGACATACCCGGTCTTTAACTTTTATAACGCCTGCGTCTGTCAGCACTTTCTTTGCCTCCACGGTCTTCATGTTCAATAGCCACACGTGCGACATCTGATATGCTCCGATGCCACTTACTTGCTGTATGACGCCTAAATCTTTGAGAGGTTTCCTGAAGTCGTCGATGCGGTACGGTCGGCCGCTGACGTCGCAGTGTAGAGCTACTGCTTGACGCATCGCTTCACCTGATGGCAACGAAGTCAGAATAATCCTGTAGTCCTTTGGAACGAGGGGAGACGCTGTACCGCGGCCGGCGTCGGCCGCTGTCGCTGCTCGGGATGAGCTTTCCATCCTGCGTCCGCACGCGTCGGTGACCAGAAGCAGAATGAGCTATACCCCCGAATACGGCGATATGCTGTTAATGCCCAAATTTCCCACTTTCTGCTTTATACAGCAATCTTGAGTGTTGTTTTGGACATTGTTGAATTTCGCCATGTTGTCATATTCCCCCATTGATCGATGCTAATTGGCCAAGTGAACTGCTACGACCTCTCTGATTTGCTTAAAATGCCGCCATTACGAAATTTGACAATATGGCGGAAATAAACAAGTGCACATATCCAGAATAGAATCCCTTGATTATTAAGCGGTGGTTTTTAGGTTAGTTTTTTTTATTTCTATCTTATATAATTTAGGATTTCGTGGACCGGGCCACAGCAGGCCACCCATGACCACCATTTAAACCACAGCGTCCAGCTTCGTTGTCCGGACTGTCGACGCCACAAATCGTTAATAGAACCAACAGAACATAATTAAAAACAAATGGATCGTAAAATACCTATTGTAGTTATGTTGAAGATATCAATGGAATCGTTACTTTTTGAATACTGTTTCGTGGCACTTTTTGTGGCTGTACAAAGACAGGAAACATATTTTCATTTTTAAATTGGTACATGCACTGCTCCCATTCATTTTTTTCTGCACATTCTTTTGTGAGAAAGGAGCAAACAATAGAAAAAGCAAACAAAAAGCTGGTTACGGAAACATGACACTCAATAACTTAACTCAGTTTCTCGCCATAACAGCTTTTATCTGTTCCTCACTTTTGAGTTATCTCGAACCTTCTTTGGTAATTACCTCTAGCAGCAGATAGTAGCAGATAGCAGTAGTAATTAGCGGCACCGCGCGCAATGAATGGCAAAGCCCCGTCACGGCACACCTACCAGTACCAGTGGCCACGTCTGACCCCGTGTGTGACTGTTTGACACGGTGGCGCCATCTTCCGCTGGCTGCCAGCAGCTCTTTCAAGATCGTGGTACATGTTCGGCGCACAGCATGGCAAGCTCTATGCACCGTGGTACAACTCCTGAGTCCTTGCAGGTGATTGTGATAGTAGTATTAGTAGTACTAATAGTAATAGTATTCACAATACCACGTGTTTGTAGCAGGTTGTATGTTGAACGAAAAAAAAAAGATGAAAGAGAGGTCTTTCAAAGTTCGGGCGCGCTTTTTGAAACGGTTTCGTTGGAAACCGAAATAGAACAGCGTTCCAATTTATCGGATATGCTCAATAACATAGGTCCCTTGCCTACCCGGCGTGCGTAGGCGTGCGGACGAAGAGATTAAGGGGGGCGGGGGGTGCAAAGAGGCGATCATACCTCTTAGGCACCTAAGAGAGAAAGGGGGGGACGCATAGTGAACCCCACGCATTTATGGCGGAGGCGGGGGGGGGGGGGGGGGAAGGGGCTCCGTATAATTCGAACCCCTGCGGTTCTTTAGCACTGTCATCGCACAGTGCGCAGATCTAGCGGTGGATCCAGAGGGGGTGGTGAAAGAGGCGACCTCCCCCCCCCCCCCCAAAAAAAAAAAAACCTGTCAGATTCCCCTTTCTTCAGTGCTTGCCGTCCACCTGCTATCACCAATTAAGACAAATTAGTGGGGCCGTTTTGGGCACACATTAAAAGTATTTATGATATGACAGAGTTTTTGTGCTAGTAAAAATAAAAAAGTAATGGCCACGCCCCCTTCTCCAGTGTGACTTCAAGTGACCGCCCCGCCCCCCTAAAATGTCTGGCTGTATCCGCCTCTGCGCTGACCTGTATATCACCTCTCTATAAATGTGACCTATTTTGCAACTGCAGCGTGTTGGCAGTTGGCACATCGCCAGTATGTATGGATGAATGCATACTATTAGTGGGTAACGTGTGTTCCACGATGCTCGAAAAAATAAAAGAAGATTGACGGCCCAGTTCTCACCCCCTTAAGGCAGAATGTCCTTATTTCCCCCTCTATTTATTCTCATCCTTTTTCGTTTTTTTTTTCAATTTTTTGCCACCAATACTCAACCGTCTCCTATTTCTATCACGGGTGTGTTCAGCTTTTCATAGTTGTCCCTAAATCTCAAAGTTTTATCGGAGCTCATCCAAATCACCTGGGGGGTGGCTGTAAAATCTGTCTCAGTTTCACTCAGCCGCACCTCTCACGTGATCAATTAAAGAACAGCGACATGGGAAACTCTGCCGGCACCGCGGTTCTTTTTCTTTACATGGGAACCCTACGCAATGCGTACGCCCATGCGTACAAATATCGTACAGCTTCTATAATAGTTTCCACCTCCTAATGCTCCCCATTGCATGTAGAATAAACAGCCTAGATTTATATGCATGGTTGTCCAAAGTGCAATGACACTATATTGACAGCGTTAGTGGACTGCCAGTTCCAGGAATGTCACAGCCGCGCGAGCCCGGCTTCGAAATTATGTGTTACGTCACCCGCGAGCCGACGCCATCGCAAATTGTTATTGCGCGGTAGCGTCTGCACGCAGTAATTCGACGCCTGAAACACACAGACGACGAAGACGACCAGAACGAGGCGCTGCACGGACGCGACGCAGAGCGGACTCTTGGCCGATCACCCTTTGTGGGTGTGCGCCAGAGTGTCAAGGATCATCATCATCATCATCATCCTGCCGCCCGGTTCTTGGCCGATCCCCCTTTGTGGGTGTGCGCCAGAGTATCAAGGATCATCATCAGCAGCAGCAGCAGCAGAGCGGACGCGGCCCGCGGTGCCCAGCTTCATCGGGGAGGCTTCACCGAGCCCACGGTCATGCTGCGACTAGCGCTTTTGGCATGCTTCTGCCTCCAACAATTGCCTACGTCAAACGCCGACGAGGTAGTGCTGGTGTCTCAAGCTCCGCCCGCAGTTGCGGCGGTCAAGAGCTTCAACGGCACGCTAAGCGCCGAAGTACTGGCCGCCGCAGCACTCGCCGGACTCAACATTACCATCATCAACGGAACGGCATACGAAGAGTACGAGGTGCCAGACTCCGTGCCGCAGAGCGGAAGCGGCAATGAAGACTCGTTGGCAGCGATGCTGGCTCAACCACCACCCTTGTCGGGTGACAAACAGGACTACCCCCAGCCTTCGACTATTGCCGTCGTTGTCGCAGCTGAAACGACAACGGAACAACCTGAAAAAACACCAGTGACAGTGAAAGAAGCGCCAACCGTCATGACACCACCTAACGAAGCTTCTGCTGCGCCCCTGGTGAAATCAGACAACGTCGTCGCCACTACGACTGCAGCGACGACGACAACAACCTCAACAACAACTCTATCTACGACACCAAAAGCGGAAGTAACAATTTCGAGTGTTGAGACCACGATCACGACCACAAGCGGCCCTGCGACAGTGAGGGTCGAGCTTGGGCGCCTTTCGGTCTATCCGGTGCCGGCGGTCGTCGAGAATTCCGGGGGCGTAGAACTGTTCTGCAGCGCGGGCTACCACGACTCTGCGAGCATCGTGTGGACCCTCAACGACGAACCACTCGAAGACGTAGTCCAGCGCTCGGTCATCTCGGGGCGCAAGGACTTCTACCTCAAGTCACTGCGAATCCAGGTGGACCGGCTTGAGACGCTGCCGGCGCCCGCCGGCAAGTACGTCTTCGAGTGCATCGCCAGCGTCGACGGCAACCTGCTCAAGGAGCGCGTCGAGATCGACTCGCCGTACGGCGACTTTTGCCGAAACGACTCGGAGTGCGCGTCGCGCCACGCCGTCTGCGGAAGTTCGTTGGCGTGTCGCTGCGATGGCGGCCATCCCGTGCACCTCAACTCGTCGCATGTCACGTGCCGGGCTGCCGCGCACCTCGGCTGGCCGTGCAGTTACGACGAGCAGTGCACCTACGCCGCGAACAACTCGCACTGCGGCAGCAAGGGCGAGTGCGACTGCGTCGAGACGTTCAAAATGGAGACCTCGCCGCTGGGCAGCCTCCTCTGCGTGCCTCGAAAGATGGTCAGCGGACCGTGTAACACCGACAACGACTGCAAGGACATCGGAGCCAAGTGTAACCCTTCGGGTACTTGCCAGTGCCCGCCAGGCACGCTCGAGAACAACGGACGGTGCGTGGGGAAGCTAACGGCCCCTCTTGGACCCAATAACCTGACCGCCCTCCTCAACGCCAAGGGCATGTCAACAGGAACGAACGCTACAGCTGTTACCGTGGTGACCGGCGCCATGTCCACCGCTGCTAACGTAAGCGTCGCTTCGGACCCAAAGAAGCAGCATATGCCCGTGCGCATCCTGAAAGTGCGAGAGTTTCCACGCGGGGCGCCCGTCAAGGAGCACCCGAACGACACGATGGACAGCCGAGCGCAGGGCTTCAATGGCGGCGTTGTGAAGGTCGACGTTGGCGTGCACGAGAACGACACCTCGTTAGGCAGCCAGCGGATGCTCACGGCTGACGGCTGCAAGCGCACGTATTCGGCAGTACTCGGCGCCACATTAGCGTTCGCAGCATTGCTTTTGCCACAGTTGTGAGGTTGCGCCTGGTTGCACCGCGTCAGGAACGAGTGTTCCCTTGCCAGCGTGCATTGAGTGTCTTCGCGTAGAATAAAGTTCTTGTGTTTTGAAATGTATACTTGCATGCTGGTGACAAATAGGGTGCTCAGGCGTGTAAGAAAAGTAACTTACAATACAAACCACGGTGTAAAGGTCAGTGACATAATTCCATTAAAGAAGAAAAGCTTGACTCGTCATTGTTTCGGCCTGGTGGTTTCGGTTTCGCCATTCCGCGCCTTGGCTAGCCTTGGCTTTCGGTGAAACCTGACTTGGTTGTGGATAAACATGGCGCCGTCCTGAGTATCTGCCGTTTGTTCGTGGGCCTGCGCGAACATGCCAAGGCGTCTGTGTTTGTGCGCGTAATTTCACTATGAGAAGGCTACAAGCTGTGGTAACAAATTAAATAACTAGCTTACGTCGCTGAACTGGTCACGAATTTGTTCTGCAACCCGCCCGGAACAGGTTGACAATGTCTTTGCTCGAGTTCGAAACTCAAATGTTCCTGGACCTTCACAACGAAGATGGTCTCGTCATAGTAGCGAAGTAAGATCTCGCTTACTGTCAAGTACATTTTACCAACGTATCGCTTTCGTTTCGTTTACTAACCCCTTGACGTCATTCGTGCAGAGGTCTCGGCATAGAGCGATTGCTCTTGAGCTTGATCAAAGTTCACAACGATCCCGGCAGTCTCGTTTTGATACTGGGAACGACAGCTGAAGAAGAGGTGAGCGTACGCTTGCATTGTTCTTTTCAAAGCCTATTCTACCAGTAAGCTCAGTAGTCACAGCTGCTAACGTCGCCTATAGTCTTTATGACAACTCGGCACCGCCATGAGTTTGCATCAACTAGCGAATCGGTTGGTCAGCAAGAACTGTGAAGCCCAAAAAGTATATTTTGAGCTGAGGGCTCACTCGAGCTCAGATTCACTAAATCGGTTCTCAGCTGGAATCGGCGCTCGCAAAAACATTTATTCACCCTGACTCGCTCAGAATGAGTCTTGATCTGAGTCGGATTGAGTTGATTCCTAATTGCGTTTGCCTTCCTGTGCCACTAGTATGTAAGATGGTATGATTCCTTCGTTTTTCAGGAATTTTTCATAAGCCAACTTCAAGCAGACAATGTAAACCCGCTCCCGAAATGTATAACTGCTGACTGTGGCACAAAAGAGAGGCAAGTACAAACATCTTGTTGAATGAATCCACTTGGGATGCCAGTAAACGAACCTTGAATCCAAATGTATCGGATCTCTTGTCCAAAACATGAACTAAAGCAGGTTTTGTTTGCAGGACGGACGTGTATTTAACTGGTGGTGCCCTTTTTGTGACGTCACGGATTCTTGTTGTCGACATGCTCATGGAGAGAGTCCCCATCAATCTTATTACGGGCATTATAGTGTATCGAGCGCACAAGTGAGTCTTTCATGACGATTTTGCTCATATTGTTGTTAGATGATGATTTACCCTGATGAGCTTGTCAAATTGTTTCAGAACGCTGGAATCGTGTCAGGAGGCCTTCATTCTGAGACTGTATCGACAGAAAAACAAGGTACGAAGTACATTTCTTAAAGAAGCAAAGGCATGCATTGTGTGTGGTTACTGTGAGCATGCATCTTATAGCCTTAGTGCCATTTGTTCCGGTGCGAAACATTGCATATTACTTCAGTTGTGGATTTTACTGATGAGCGTAAGGAATTTGGGTAACGTGGGTTTCATGGAAGAACTTATCATTCCGACTGAAAATAAAGGAAACAAATTGTGCTTGGCTGCCTATTGACATCCTATATCTGTGAACAATTAAAGAAAAAGCTTACATGCAGGAAAAAATTGTCATTCATCTGTGTGCTGTGGAAGTAATACAGGGAAATATCTCAAAGTTGGGAACACTGTGGTTTTTTATTGTTGTTCTTAGAAATGTGAGTTGTTTTATCAGGTACATTGACAATTTGTTTGCCATTGATGAGGGTTGTTGAAACGAGCATTTTCATGCTGAATTTATTTAGTTTCTTTTTAGCTTAATTCACTTGTTTAATCCACACATTCATTCATTGAGTGTTCCATGCAGCCTTCAACTCGTGCTTGTTCCTAACAATGGAAAAGCCAATGCTATCGACACTTGCCTATTAGTGTTTGGCAAGTGGTAGTTGATGTTACATGGCTTGCGAAATGTTTTCTCCATTTAAACTGTTTATAAATTTTGTTGCCTTGCAGACAGGATTTGTGAAGGGCCTTTCAGACAGTGCCGTGGCCTTTACTCATGGCTTCTCACAAGTGCAACGCATGATGAGGAATCTTTTTGTGAAAAAGCTGTTTCTCTGGCCGAGGTTCCAAGCAGATGTTATTTCGTCCCTAGAGAAGAGAAAGGTATATTTCTTACAGTTCTTTAGTGTTATTAGTGCTGCAAAAGAGAAAAAGCAAGCATTCGACAGATGAATTGTGGGAACCACTTTCATGCGAAGCAGTCGGCAAACAGTGGTCTGTGCTGTATTATTTTTTCTTTTGGCTTTGAGTTGATCATTACGAAGTAGATTGACGTGTTTTAATAAAGGAGTAGTTATATGCATATCGTGGGCTAACGAGGCATGTCGACTATAACCGTTAAAGGGTAACTTACGGTCTTACATAATGTCAGCTCTCTTGTTAAAGCACTGACGTCATGTTTATTGAAAAGAAGCCTACATTAGGGTGCTGTTCACACCTTGCATGTGATGCTGTGCATATCATACGTAGCATTCATTAGAGTATATTGCACTGGGGTCGAGCCACGCTTGAGTATAGCTTGCCGAGCCATAGGAGCACAAAGCAACTCTTATTCAAATTTCATAATACGGAACTAACACAGAAACCAAGATTGGCGTTAAGCCATCATGATGTTCTGTATTACAGAAGTATGCAAGTGCTGTTTATTAGTGTGCGATAAAATTAGATTGCCAGCGCTGCAAACACAACTGACGGTACAGCCACAAGATTCTTGTGCATAGGGTCATTTTCCCAAGCAGTTTAAAAACCTGGTGTGGCTCTATGGTAGAATACATGATTGCCATGCAAAATGCCTGGGTTCTATTCTTGCTGGAATCCCGATTTTTATTCTTCAAGTTCGTCGAGTCGTTGTGGCAGACGGCGCATTTTTTTGAGACTCTCATGTTTGAATTACCATTTCCTGGTCTCGCCGCTCCTGGGCATATATAAACTGTGAATCACCTGTAATGCATACCCGCACTATATGAGCCCATGGTAAACTGTTGCCACGTTGGTTAGAGGAAGGGTTTCGTGACGTATATGCCAGGATTTTCACTTTATTTAGGTCATGCTTGTACGGTTACATTTGTCATGCCTGTGATATTCTTTTATGTCAATTTTGGTCAATACTATGTTAAGGAGGTGACCACGAGAGTGCCTGAACGTAGGGGGCTAGGTAGATAGATAAGTAGATAGCAATACTCAAAGTGATTTTGATTAGCTAAGAATCAAGTCGCACTTCAAAATTTGCTTCTGTTGATGTATCCCAGTAGCAAATATGATGCAACAGTGTACTGTAAGATAAAATTGATGCACACAGCGAGCCTTTGAAAGAATTAATTTAATAAAGCCAAGCAAGGCGAAGGGGGCATGATTTGAAGTATTTGTAGTTTTTATCTGTAGTATAGTGACTATGAGATAAACAGAATGCTGTAAAAAATAGCTTGCCACAGTAGATAATGTGAAAAGTGTTGTGTGCATTATCCAAAGAGTCTAGGTCTTGTTCCTACTGACGGCAAGTCGCTTTTTTCATCTGCATCAAATTCTTTCAATTTCATGTCATAATTACTACAGTACAGTTAAAAACTACAGATAGTTTCTGCTATGCTTTTCCTTTTCTTCACTGTCTTTCACTGCATTAGCAGTGAGCCTTTTGTTAGATGTGTTTTCATATAAATTTTAGATTCCCTAATATTGATTCATGGAAAGTAGAAATCGTACGTGATGTATTTTCGCGCATTACCCAAGTATACAAGACATTTCCATGGGAAGTGGTGTATAAGTCGCGATCAAAATGACAGATTTTTCAAAGTAACAGAAACTGTTGGGGTTTCGTGTTCTGAAAGCAGTCACTCAACCGCACGCGTATTAAAACTACCATGCCCCTGTTAACTGTGGCCTTATGTTGGATGCAGATAACAGTTATTGGCATATTACAGTTCCTTGGAAAATGTGTTTTAGCCAGCCAATAACAATGCATTCAGCTTTATTACCAGGAAAAATCTGTGTTATAAAAAGGTTTTGCTAAATTAAATGTGACGATTTTCAATATTATTTTGTTGCTCATCATAAACAGTGACCAGATACATTGGTATAAAATGTGTGTATAACCATTATTAATACATCAATGTCTGGGAATTCACAGGCCTAACTTCCAGCACCTATCTGAATTTGTGCCCTGAGCTCAAAATTTTCTGTGAGAAATGTTTTTGGGATTTCTCCTATTAGGGAGCAGTCAACACCCTGCTTCGCAATTACCACTTGATATTTCACAAAAGGTGCTGATGTGTGATGTAAGGTACGTTTCAGAGCTGGCAGATCTGCTTGACGAACTGTGACAAAATACTTCTTTACATTTGCAGCCAGAAGTTGTCGAGATCCGTGTTGCCATGACCCCTGCGATGAACATTATGCAGATGGCCATTCTGGACATTATTGCCAGCTGCGTACGAGAAATAAAGAAATGCAATCCTTCGGTATGGCAAACATCTCTGTCACCGTAGGGCATTCCGAAAATCGCTGCTTTGCACATAAGTTTGAACTTGTAAGAGAAGCAGTTTTGTAGTTGTTCCACAGCATTGTGTTTTTGCTCACATCAGCATTGAAGCTCCTGTCTCATATTTTTTTTTATTCATTGAAATGTCAAATAATGAACAGTTTACCATCAAGCATGATATCAAAGTATTGGAATGTGTAAGAATTTTTTCGTTTGGATAGAGGGCTTTTGTTTTCTCCTGGGATAATACACGCACCTGATAACATTTTGCAATTAAGCTTTCTTTTTTGCTTTCTAAGGTTGCACGCAGGACACACTAGACACATCTTGATCTATGTAGCTCCATGCGTTTTATGCAGATTGATTGTCTGTTTTATGTATTCCTTTTGTTTTTGTAGATTGAAATGGAAGACATCACTGTAGAGAACACCATCGCGAGGTCATTCGAGAAGATAGTCAAGTTTCAGCTTGACCCCATCTGGCATCAGATTGGACCGAAGACGAAGCGTCTGGTTTCCGACATAAAGACTCTCCGCACCCTGCTACTGTGAGTTGTCCGTTCTGCGATATGCATTGCTAACATCAGTAAGGGATTTCAGTTGCGCTTAGCACATGCATTCGTGCCCAATAATAATTGCATTATGCTGCCCGCGGTCAAAGTGGCACGGGATTGCATGGTGCCGCCGACATAGAAAACATTCAGTGATGTAAACAATCTTTTGACCTCTAGTATTTCCAAACCAGTTTCATGTTTGCTGGTGTTGCAGTGTAGGCAGTGTAGGTTTGCAGCCCCTTAACCATGGCCAGTTTTTCACAACCCATATTGTGTGCCACTGTGCAAAGATTCGCTGCATTTTATGGTATTATACAAATTGTGACAGACTGTCTGTAAATGTGTAAAACTTGCACAACCTCATTCCAAGGCCCTTAATATTATATTGTATAAAAGAAAAGGTGGTGATACATTGATTTTTGCATTTTACACTTACAATCTTAATTGGTATGTAATCAAATATCTCATTAGTGTAAAGTCAGTCATGTTCTAGTTTTGTATAAAATAATTGACTCTCAGGATAGAAGCATATAGTCATTTTGTTATGCTTTATATCTACTTCAAGCAAACAAGAATTATAGTTTTCATGCGACTTCAGGAATGGGGCTCATTGAATGACTCGTTAAACTAGGTAGCATCTTCAGCATAGTGATCCTCTGCAGCAGTACGCAGCACAATGAAGATTTGTCCACTTTGGAAACATGCAGAGATGTCTGTGCCATGTTTTTTTGAGGTCACTGAAGTAACACATAGTGTGACAAGCCTCTGTAGTCTATGCGTATAATTAATTGTACGCACCGTCACTAAAGAAGATATTGCGGTTATCATGAGGATAAAGTTTTGATGTGTAGGTTATGTAATGTGTGGACAAAGTAATTAAGGCACATGTGCACAAATGTGACAGGCAGTAACATGTTAGAAGTTCTTTAGAAGTGGGGGAAGGGCTTTAATTCGAGAAATGAGGGAAATTTGGGGGGGGGGGGGGGTAGCTAACTGATAGTAGATGTGAAATGGCTAACTTGAACATGCTGAAACCAAGGCTTAAGGAGAAGATTACAAATGCCAATGGATGAGGTACACGAGCTGAAGTGAGGGTAATGCTTGTCAAGCTCGGACGGTACACAATCACTCAGCTCTTTGAAACTGGTTTGAATATGAAAGTGAGACAGCAGGGCTCTTGTTTTTTGGTGTATATACCTTGATTTATTCTGATGAAGCTACCTGATACTCACCAGTTGTTTACCTCGCATTCAAAGCTTTGCAATTTATAGTTGTTATCATGCAAAGACGACTTGATGCTTTTCACTTTGTAACTGAAAATTTTGCAGGTATCTGACGCAGCACGACTGTGTGACGTTCTACAGCCTTGTCAAATCAATACAGTGAGTAGAACCTTTCATTGTTTCTTTTCGAAAGCCTTTGCAATTTAAAACTTGTCGCTGCATATGTCAAGTGCTTCTTGCTTTGAATTTCACATGGATACATACAGCTTGCTGTAATTTCGCACTTCTGAATGGCTGAGCTGAAGGGCTGAGTGTCCCTGAAACAGTTCTTGAACGTGGTCAGGAAACAATGCTCATTGATAGTCTTGGCCCCCTGTGAATATTTTAGCCAAATACTACAGCACTGCGCGCTACAGGGAACCTACGGTTGCGTTTCAAACACAGCTAGAGCATGGCCGTTGGCTGAATTCAGCGTTCTTGCACTGCATAGTGATCGTGGCTGCCGTTGGGTGCCTGCCACCTCTAGACCACTAGTGTCCTCATGACCACACCAAATATGAGCCGACGTGTGCCAAAAAAGAAAGAGCGCGAGAGAAGTACTTCTGAAGTTCTGAAGTACTTACTCGCTCCTCGGTACAGTAGACTCTCATTAAACAGAAACTGAAAAGACTAGGAGAATGTGTTTCGACAGAAGTTATGTTTACCGGGAGCGGCGCAGGGGTTCAGAATACAAGCATGAAATCATTAATATTAGACACAACATTCATGATATATAACAGACAATTATGACAAGAAAAGTATTGGGGATGTTATGTGACGTAAGTGTAATGTAAATGTGAAGAAAGAAAAGTGGATGAAAAGATAACTTGCCGTGTGCATGGACCGAGCCTTCGACCTTCGAATAATGCGTCCGATACTCTACCAATTGAGCTAACATGGCGGCTATCCCTCCATCTGCTTTATTGGATATATATGTGAATTAAACATGGGAGTGTCAGTCAGCGCCACCTGCAGCTGTGACAGCAGGTGTGGAACACTTCTTTCGGCCTGTTTCAGCGTCACGTAGCACGTGATCTTATTACCAGCTGGCAGCTGGCCAATAATCCCTCGTATACTACCTGAAGGCATCAAGTCTGTCAGAACGAGACCCTCGCTACGAATGAAGGAAGTGTACACTTCTTTCCTTCAATCATACTAGAAAAAGTTTGAGAGGTTTGCTTTTACTGAGAAACTGTATTTGCTCTGGTGCCCTCTTTTAATACAGAGGCCTCTTGTCATTCTCTTTGGAACTGTGGGTGCATTTTGTTTGATGTCAAACAACAGATAAGATGCTATTGGCCAATAGCCTACATAAATTAATAGTGGTGTTTGGAGCAGATGTGCCACCTGCCACAAGGTGCCGCCACTTGCCACAAGGTACCGCCACTTGCCGGCATTATGCTTCATACTCTGCTAATATAACATGGTGAGCCGCTCTTGTGCACAGGAATCACAGCGGGAGAGAGTGATCACGTTTCATCACGCGTGCTCAAGATCGCGATGTGCACTGACGTAACTTCTTTTCCCCATACCAACCCTCTTTTGCATAGTTTTCAGCATGCTCATTGGGACGAGAGAAGAGACAAAGTGCTTAATTAAAGTGCGCAAAAAACCCCTGTCAATCCACTCCTTCTTGAAGAACTCCGACACTGAGGTCATTTGATGATTACTTGGGAAAGGAGTTTAGAACCCCTTTAACACAGGCAGGTCTGCTTCAATTCAAGCGTTGTTGCATTCAGAGGCAATTTATTGTTTGTTTAACAAAGTTCAGGCTTTATATACTGTAGCCCGTCGTGTTTCCATGTATTCATTGAAAGAGAAAAAGAAATATTTTTTTTTTGCATAAATTTTATTTTTCAATACGGCTAGTTTACTCCCATTCTGATTCCTATGTATCCATGATTTTCAGCGACAGTGCTACGGCCATGACGCAGGTATCCGACTGGCTTTTCTTGGATGCAGCAGATACGCTGTATGTTGTAAGTAGCATATTATTCTCAGAACCCACCTTACCCACCTACGGTAGTTGCTTTCTGATGTGAATGCTCAATGCAAAAATTTCCTGCAAGCTCCAATGTAGAAGCACATTGGAAAAGGTTAGTTGGTCATAATGAATCCAGAGCCCCAGGCTGTAGCATATCTTCGTAGTATAGGTGTATAGTATAGTATAGTATAGGAACAATATGTCCAATTAGGGAGTGTTTTCATTTAGTCATTTCAGGTCCTGACAATACACTTTCCATGCTCAAGTTGCCGTGACAGTATGGAAACGAAGGAAACTAGTGGAAATTTCAAGGGCTCGTTTTTCTTTGTTAGACACACTATTAGTTCTCATTAGTATGGAAATACGTGTTACAAGACATGCAATCCGCAGGAATCTTTTATATATCATGTCTTTGTAGCTTTATGTTATTCAGCATCTCCTTTCTCTCTATTTTTTCTATATTGGCATGACTCTTTTACATACTGCCTACCATGAGTTTTCTTACAACAAGGCTTTGATTCTAAGGTGTGCTGTGATTAGGGCACTCTTATGTATTGGAAGCTGTAGAATCAGTAGTTTTATTGTGTAAGCTGTGTGTTTCATAGGCATTGAGGGAGACATTGACAAAGGTAGGCAGAGAAACCCTCACTCGCTTGGGATACCCTACTAGACCACAATACTGCCAGGAGAACATTACTACCATGGTTAGGGAAACACGCCAACACATAACCGTAACCGTCTGCTCCATTCCGCGAAACATGAGTAAGTTGTACCATGGGGCGAGAAGACAAGCTAGAGCTCGCCAGCTTCAAAGACAGTTTGGCGAAAGCCACGAAGTAGTATACACCGATTCCGCTAAATCAAACGAGAGCTGCGTTATAGTAGCAGTTCAACCGATGCCGCATACCGCTGAAACTGTTGCAGCGTCAATAAAAACGACCTGTACAGTGAAGGTGGAGGCGGCGGCGATTGCGCTAGCTATTCGAAGTAAAGAGGCAGACAACGCCTCCGCATTAGTCTTGTCTGATTCCCAGGAAGCCTGCAGAATGTTTCTTCGTGGTGCACTACCGAATGTTGCCTTGAAAATACTAGGTGACAGGCTGATACAGGACCATGCTATAATTTGGTGCCCAGGCCACGAGGGTATCTCGGGTAATGCGCTGGCGCACAGTTTCGCTCGTGATTTGAGCAACCGAGTGAGCAACGACACCGATAATCAGTACGAACCATGCACTGCACGCGATATACTCGAGCATCAACGGAAGACAAGACAGCGGTGTGCCCCACCACACAAATCGCCTAATGTTGACGAAGTTCGCCAGCTAAGAAAAATTCAGGTTAACACCTATCCACATTTGGAAAGGTGGCATCACATAAACCCCAATGCATATGTAAACCAATGTGCGTGGTGCGAGTCACGACCGACGTTGCAACACGTCACATGGGACTGCCGGAACAAGCCTATGGAGGTTCAGTCGCCTCTGATATTCACGCTACTGGGGGAGCCTTGGGAAGCCGTCCTCGCCCGACCTGACCTGAAGACCCAAAGGGGTCTCCTGGATCAGGCCGGTCGAGCTGCAGCGGCCACTGGTGTCCTGGAATAGGGAAACCACCCTTGACATTCTCCCCTTCTTTTTTTCCAATTTTAAATAAAAATGTTGTATCATCATCATCAAAAGAAGAACTTTTGTGTGTGTTATTTGGCGTAGAGTGTTGGCATGTGCCACGTACCATTACTTTTTCTGCCAACTATTCTAACCACATTAATATGCAGGCCAATAATGGGTATGTTACAAGCCCCCTATATATTAAATCACTTCCTATTGTTGTCATGTCCAGCTGAAAACACTTAGGCATTCCTACATCGTTTTAAGCAAAGCAGAAATGCTGCCTGCTTAGTGGGCGGTAACCTATTCATCACATTACTATTTGGCAGCCAAAGTAGTATGTAGTACATCTTGCGCAATGTGCGAATTTCAATATATTTTATGCAATTGGAAGAATTCCATTCAGTTTTTGTATGTACTGCACAGGCAAAACAGCATATGATTCATTTTTCCACTATCCCTGAACGCAGCCTCAAACGTGGTATTGCTGTTGGCACTTTGTTAGGCTCACATACTTGCACTGTATCTTTCCATCGCAGCAAGCGAAGGCCAGAGTTTACGGTGTGGATAAACGCTTACACAAGGATGACCAAAAGCAAAAAAACCCAGATAAGAAAGGTGAGTCTTTCAGCTTTTTTTTTTCTGCTAACTAAGAATTAACATTGATAACAAGTTTTTCTGCTTGATCAAATGCACATCTAGCAGTCTAAGAACCTATCACTTGCTTATAAACGACGCATTCGGCTTGAATGCACAACAAATGAATTAATGCATTAGCAGGAGATGCTTGTGTGCATTATACTATCCCCCACCAATGTAGTCTGCAGATCACCTAGTGGTGGTACCAAGGGCAACGTATCAGGCTGTGTCATGAGGCTTAAAAGGGCTAAAGTTTTGAAGGAAAGACCTCTTTCTTTTTGCCAGAGAGCCCACTTCCTAGTAGAGAAGCAGCATCGTAAGCATAAACATCTCCACGGAAGGTGAACATGTTTACTATCATTGGATGAGGCATATGACCACAGTGAATTTGGATGCAGAAAATGCTAACTCACTACTGAAAGTATGTTAAGCTGCAGAAAAAAAAACAACAAGAAAGAAAGGTGATGCTTGCAACTGGAACATAATGCTGTCCCTTTGCTGTAGTAGTAGAAGGCAACGTATGAGTGGTATCTTTCGATTGCTAGTCTATGCAAAATGTAGTGTGTCATTAGTGTTGCTCATGATAGAGTGGCAATGCAACATTTAAATTCATCCAACTCCTCTAGTTGTCAACCTGTCCGAAAAATCATACTGGTGCAATAATTCCCTGATGGCGTTTTATACAAGTTGCACTGTACTATAACCAAGCCTGCCAATAGGCGCCTGTTCAGAGGCCCCCGGGGGTGTACGGCAGCAGTCTGTGGGAATAGTCAGACGCGAAGGAATGTAAAGGAAGCCGCATAGGAACTCTGCAATTTCAATCGCGCAAGCAAACTTCCCTGTGAAAGCCTTGGCGTCATACTAAATCTCTGTTCTTGTTGATTGCATGCATATTTCGGGGATGTCAGTACTCTGCTTAAGCATCATGTGCAATTAAATTGAAGGTGGCGATACTTCTTGCAGTAATGACTATGTGTTTGCACTTGGAAATATTTCAGTAATTTTGCCACTTGTAACAAGATTCCTTTTTTTTTTTCGTTTTTAGGCTGAGTAATAAATGAAAATAGTTTAGCAAAGCTTCAATTTGGGCTAGCTCGTACGGCGTTGTAATGAAATTACGCTGAGCGAAAGGCAGGTAGGAGTGAAGATAGTTTGTGGTTAAGAAACAAGCTGTTTCTGGTATGGTAGAGAATAGGTAGTTGAAGATCAATTCACGTCTGTTTTTATATCATGGCCTCTATGATTGGTTCCGGAAGCACTCAGCCGGATCTGATTGTAGAGGCCACGTATACAATAGCAAAATCCAAGCACGGATTGCGTGTACTTGTGCACTTTGCTGGCCAAATTTCTTGCTTAACTTTCGTAGCGTTGCACCTATTGTGTGAAATTGCAGCATATGATTTTGACTATGGCAAAACCAACAATTGCTTTTAGGCTTATCTGGCGTAGCTTTGAAAAGTAAACATGGGAAACATGATATGAAACTCTATTCCAGTGGATCCTTTGTTTCAACCCGAGCACAGCCCAAAGTGGGCTGCACTGTCGGAGATCCTGGCCGAGATAAAAGAAGAGAACAAGGAGAAGGCAGACCTGAACACTGTTTTGATTGTGGCTGAGGATGACCGGACGTGTGGTCAACTCTCAGAGGCAAGTTTTCTGTTCTTGAGTTTCCGTTAAGGTATATTGCTATAAATTCCTACAGCAATAACGTCAATCTGAAGATGCCCTGAAACACTTTTCTCGAGCCTCCATTTATTTTTATGTGTAGGTTATATGTATGATACTTGTATATGCCCTTGGTACGGGTCAAAGCATCAATATAGAAATATTTCATATTTTAATCAGGCACAGAAATTGCCGCTGACTACACCAGTGCGTAATCACACTTGCCACTAGTATTTCTGGCAGAAACAATGTGGTCTGGCACTCGCTTTCGATTGGCTAAGAGCAAAGCTGTAGATAACTACATCACTGCTGCAAAATGGTGCTTGAAATTCGGTTTTGGTTTTGTGCACTCGTTTACCCGAATGGGCTGAGATTTGTTTTTACATCGACATTAATTAATTTTCATTTCACCCCATTATTACCCCACTTCAGTTGAAAAAATTTAAAAAAGCACGCCCTTTCTGTTTCTTAGCTTCATTATCTTGGTTTCAAATGCTAGTGGTTTAAGAACAAAAAAAAAAGGAGCTTCCTATTCACACCACTTTTTTCATTTGTTTCTGGCAGTAGGGTAATTCTCCTTTATACTGATCTTTCATTCTTCTTTTGTTTCTTTTACAGTACCTTTGCAGTGGTGCTGACACCGTCCTTTGCAATCTGTACCGCAAGGCAGTTGGGGACAAAGATGGCCTGCAACTTCCTCCCCTGGGCCGCAGTGACGACAACAGCGGCGAAAGCCCTGGGAAGAGGAGAAAGAAGGCGAAAAGTGCGTCTGATGGGCAGAAAAAGAAAGGAAACCAAGATTCAGAAATGGTATTGCTTGACAAGGCATTCCTGTAACTTATATGGCATAGACTCTGCACGGGTATTGTACAGAGCATAGATGCATGGATATTGTTAGCCTCCTCTTTATAACAAAGGATGCGACCTTTCAGCTATCAAGCCGTAATCATGTGGTGACACCTAGTAAGAAGTTTCATGAGGCCGTATTCGTCTGACAGGTATAGGAGCTTGAAAAGATGCAAGATCGAAGTGCACAGATTCTACAGTGTTAAGAAGCTTCGCGAATCATTTGCGTGCATGTTAAATGTGTGCACTTGTATTCTGACCTACATTAGACTTTATGAGTGCCCCTAATAAACTCTTGTTCAGTCTTATCGATCGATCAATTAATATATCAATCAGCCAACCAATCATTTTCATCCCTCGAGAACATTGATAGTAATGACGAATACTGCAAGGTCTTACACCACTTCTCACAATGCAGGTATTCAGTATTAAACAAACAAGCTGGTTCAGAAGTGCACTGTACAGTTTTAACCATGAATGTTGTGATAAACAGTCTATCTGAATTGTCTTTAGGACTTGGTTTTCATGAAAAAGCCCTGCTTTTGCCGTAGATTTTTTGTTTGCTTATAGCCAGCAAAACGGCAACAAAAGTTTTGGTGCACATACTGGTACCAATAGCAAATCGGTAGTCTTGGCTGTGTGCCCAGGCTCAGGAAATATTCATCATTTCCCAGATGCTGCGCTCTGTAAACATTCGGCACCAGTTGTACACATGACATAACTGCACTTTGCAAACGTCCAGTACTATGTACACATAGAAATTACTATGGCACTGGTTTTAAAATTTTGTCATCACTCCTCTAGCAGTGCCAAGGTTAACGGAGCATCTAAATAAAATCCTAAATCTGTTTATAGTGATAAATCATCCTCCAGGAACTTTAATGACCATTAGTAATGTGATATTGCTGTAGTTATTATTAGGAAATAAAATAAATTCATAATCTTATATTAAGAAATTTGCACCAACATCCTGGCCCATAGATGTCAGCATGATGTTATGAATTACAAGATTTTCTTGTACATTCAGAACATTGGCTTAATTCAACATGCTAAAGCTTGCAGTGGTAGGTCTCCGAGTCTCTTAGAACACAACATAATTTTTCTGAATAAAGAATTGTGTAGTCTTTAGAATATGCATTTAAAATCTATGAAATCATGCTGAGTTCATGTGGGAACCTAATTAGAGTCGTGAGCTGTATCTACTTTTTACTATTCGTGCATTTTTTTTCTTACTAAGCATCTTTATGGGCAAGAAGGACGTTTTGAGTATTGTAAAAGGATAGCTGATTAGTGGCCCTCTAGACTGAAAATTCTTTGAATATCACTCAGACTGTTCAGTATGCAAGCTGGCTAGGAGCTGGATGACTCTTTTGATGGCGACGCGAAACGATCACGTTAGCTTGCGCCAATCTTTGTTCTCCAATTCTTTTCACGCCATCAAGGAGGGATCTGACATGACGGAGACGGAGACCGAGGGAATGGAATCGCCGCCCGCCTTTCCCAACACGATATTTCACCCGCTGAAGTCGTCAGAATTTGCTCTGCAGCAGCTGCTTCACTCTGTCGAGCCAAAGTACATCATCTTGTACGACGTCAACATTGCAACTGTCAGAGAAATCGAGGTGGGTCACGAGAGCAAGTGGAACAGCTGCGGTTATCTGAGATTTCTCATTTTGTTAACTTGCCCTGCATGTGCTTTTGACGTGTGCATACCACCGAAGCTATTTATAGTGAACTGATGAACAGGATCTTCTTTTCGAGGGGCTTGTTTCTTTGTTAGATGCATTGAATTAGAATTAGAGATAAGCCAGGGGAAGCATGGGGGACATTAATTCCTTTGTCCAAATGTAACAGTAATTTTATGCTGTGAATAGAAATAAAGTAAAGTGTATGAAAAAAAATCTGCCTTTTCGTTGGTAGGATTAAAACCTGCGAAATCGAATTATTCATCTGATGGCTCCGTCAGTTCAGTTGCAAAGGGGGGTGCTTCCGCGTCCACTTTGTTGGGTATTTCAGCATGTGTGGCAGCTGACCTCGCTGCGAATGAACGAATGAAAGAAAGAAGCGGAATATCGCATTAAGGGCATTTCCTGCGCCGAATTGTTTGCTGTTTTCATTTTGTTGCTGGTCTCATTTCTTGTTGTAAGTGAACTGCTGTGATGGGAAGGTAGATGCCTCTGCTACAAGTAAAGCTGTAGGCTTCTCCATCTTTCTGGGGGGCCAACTGGAAAGTACTCTCACGTGCGTCACGCATAAGCGTGTGTATTTTGTGATGTGCTTGTTCTCTGCAGATGTACCAGGCCACCAGAGCGAAGGAAGTTCTACGCGTTTACTTCCTCATGTACGAGGACTCCATAGACGAGCAGCGCTATCTCACTTCCCTTCGACGAGAGAAGGATGCCTTTGAATTCCTGATCAAGGAAAAAAGTGTGAGGGGCATGAGCTTTTATCGCTCTGCTTTGCCTAGATGAATAAATGCAATTAAGAGAATAATTATTAATATTTTTGTTGTGTGATTTTAAGGAAAATGACAAGTGTAACCTTGACCCTTTAATTATCTTTGCCGTACGTGTACAGTAGCAGTTTCTGCCACATGGTGTTCTTGCGGTACGGGTGCGTTTCTGACACCTTGTTTGAAATTTCGCGCTATAACGACAATGCTTGCTCACTGGGAGGTGCTGCTAGCTCCCAGAACTTACAAGAAGTGATGAAACGATTGTGCAGTCTTCTTGTGAAGATAAACAGAACTCATTTCTAGCGTAAGCACGTCGCGCGATCTGTGGCAATGTCGGAGATGTTTGTTACGTGTGCAGACAGCGATAAAGGGCTGTGTGTAGACCCGTATTTCAAGGAATATTGTCCTCTTAAATACTTTAGAATGTTTTGCAGTTCTGAGCAGTGCTCCTACCAAAAAAATTTTTCTTATTTTTAAAAAATTATCCCCTACTTCATGCATTTCGTACATTCACAAATGGCAATAAAGTAATTTGACCATCCGTGAAAGTTTTTTTCCTCTGTAAAATTCTACACTCGTAGGGTCAAGGGGCAAGAAGAGAGCCGTATGGGTCAGGGAGCAAAAAGGTGTTAAAGAAGTGTTAGTCGAAATGAAGAAGAAGAAATTGGAACGGGCATGGCGTGCAGTGCGTATAGGTGAGATAACCGCTGGTCATAAGCAGTAACAGACTAGATTTCAGGGGAAGGCAAGCTTGTGAGGGTTAGACAAACGCTTAGATGGGCAGATGAGATTCAGGGGTTTTTGGGGGTGAAGTGGCTGCTGTAAGCACAGGACCATGTTGATTTGTGAAACACGGGAAAGACCTTTTCCCTGTAGTGGGTGTAGTAAGGCTGCTGATGGTGATGACGGTGAAATTCATGTAGTAAATGATGTTGACTTAGTAATTATAACAGCGTGTCAGGTATTTTTTTTTTAACTAAAACATTCGTTAACTTTCTTTTTATGTACACAATTTTAAACTGCGAGATGTTCTCAAATCTTAGGTGGGGAGTTCTGCTCTTGCTTCATGTAAAATGAGGGCGTTTTCATGGCGTTAATCATTTCCTATTTGTATCGCTCCATTACTGCGTTGCTGTGTTCTTTCGAATTCTTTCCAGCTGTATTTTTTTTTAATCAATGAGACGCTCTTGCTGTTCGAGCTTTACTGGTAAATGGCATTCCTTGGCCAAGGCTAGTCTGCGCTTCGAAAAAAAAAAAAAAAGCCGTTATCTTTACCGATTGTCTTGTTATTTTTGTTCTCTTCAGTGCTTCTATTTTTCTTCTTTTTTTTTTTCAAACCTTTATTTCACCTTTTATCATAATGATCTGGGGAAGTATGTCACACATTTCGCTAGACCAGTATTTACAGCTTTTATTGGAGTACCTCTCCCCCTAAGACTTGTGACAAATTGCGATAGGTTGTCTTTGGTTTGGAGTTTTTCTCGATGACCTTCAAGGATGAAACACGAAAAGCTGTTTGCCAGTTTTGCCCCTCAAGGCGTGGCGGAAAACATTGCGCCTTGTCCTTCGCAGATAATGGTGATACCCGAGGAGCAAGACGGGAAAGGGGAGTACCACCCCGACCTCATAGACGACCTCGGAAAGTCGAATGAGCCAGCCAGTTCGCGAAAAGCGGGTGGCGCGGTTGCTCCTGTGTCAACATCTCGCAGGGTACGTTTGTCTGCTGGCCTGAGAGTCGCAACACTACTTTTTCTAAAGGTTTGGAAAGTGTTTGGTTATGACAGTAAGCAAAATCGCTGAAAGGTTTTTAACCTTTTGAGGGTGAAAGATGTACACATATGTCATTGCCGATATGTCTGAAACCTGCTCCTTTTCGGACGATTTTTCTTGCTCGGCATGCGGAAATGCTGTGAAAGTGCATGCCGATTTATCAGCTGCAGTAGTGAGCTTAGCAGCGATTCCTCGCGAGTCGCTGCTCAAAGCCACTAATTTGACCATGCTGATGTCAACGTGCAACCACATAAATGAGCTAGCACATGGCTGTACTTATCATTTAAAAGTAAATTTTTACAATTTTTTACACAAAAAACTCAAACCTCAACATGGTTCCTAATGATTCTTTGTGCTATGGGGCTTAGTCGCACACTTCTTAGTCACACGCTAAAGCATCTTGTTTAATTAAAACATCTATTAAAGGGCTGTGTTAGCTATGCAGCGCCATAAGATGGCTTTCTTGAAAAGGCAACCACAACTTGCTAAATGAATCGACAAGGTCTCACTACTTAATGTTGTAATTAGCCACATTAGGAGCATCTGTCCCAGTTGCAACATTGCAACTGATTAATAATTGAGGAATAATGATCCAGTGAAAATCACTTGTTGGGGGGGAACTTTAAAAAAATGGATTAATCTCTTATGTGATAAAATGTTACTAAGAATGAATTTATCTAGTTGTGATTTAATTGCACTCATTTATTTTCTATTCTGATAAATGTTAACTGAAGCCTGACTGCTGTGAAGGCACATGTCGTGTTTAAAAAAGGCAGAGTTGTGCTCGATGCATCGTTTTAGACATTGTAGGAACAGGGTTGCCAGCGCAGAAGTTATGATCGTGTTGCTCGCGGTGCTCAAGTATTCTGTCTACTGAATATTAATGCAAATTTCTCTGTACATATCGCTCCATTGTTTGCATCTTCTCTTCCAGGTCATTGTGGATTTGCGAGAGTTCCGTAGTGAACTGCCCTCACTCATTCACAGGCGAGGGATCAACGTTCAGCCAGTCACCATAGAGGTAATGCTAGGTTCGCTTTTGCCTCTGCGGCGCCAGTTTGTACGAATGGGTTCACGTTATCCTTGCGCTCGTTGAATTTCATCCATTCATACTGTACAGGTGGTAAAAGAAATACATCATGCATTCAAGCTTCTCATGGTTAAAGCTTTTTCTACGCGTAATACTGAAATGCCTGTGTATTGCTGCATAAGGTCTCTAAAGAATTCCGACTGCGAGGTTGGAGCCGATGTTATTATTGGCTGTAATGGCGCAAGATTTATTTAAAAGAAATGTAATGTGATCGTATCAAGAAGCGTCTGCAGGTGTCAAATTAGCTTAATAAAGTTAGTCTTAAGTCAGTAATTTATACCAACGAGCCAAGCGCTTCCCGTGACGTGGGATACACTCTTACACCTAATCTCCATGCTTAGTAAATACGCTTTATCTCTGTCTCATTTCTAACACTGCAGTTGCTCGCCTTGTGCTAATTTTCTTAGAAAAATAATGTCGCCTGTCAACGCTACATGATTTCTTTTCATGCAACGGCACTGAAATTAAGTTGTGTGCTATTCACTGTGGCTCGCATTTTTCAGGTTTTTTTCGTTGCTCAATTGTGTTTTTTCAGCTCCTACATTTGTTTTTATACACTGCCCTGGAAAATGTATCTGCAGGGTTCTACTATATTTTCAGAAATGGTGTGTGCAATAGTGCCAGTCATATGAAGAAATGTTAATTATCAGACACCGGAAGAAGCAAAAAAAAATTGTGGGGCTCGGTTCCGTAGAGCTTATGTTTTTTAATTGTTTTTTGGTCCTTGAAATAAAAACTGTTTAACGTGTCTATGTTGAAGGAATAGAGGCAAGGACAAGAGGGGGGGCGGAGGAGTTCTTTTCAGCAGCTGTTTGTTCACGCAAAGTGACTATAATCTACATTCCATGAGAGCTGTCTCTTTGCCCTGAATAACACTGTAAACGTTTCATCAGTGTAAACGCACATTGTGCAGAAGTATGTTTTCAGAGGCATCAACCAGCTATTGACGAAGTCTCCAAATAAGTCTCAACAGTTGTGACAAATCGTGACAAATTGTGGCAACCTTTGCGCTGCTCCCATAGGCCCTACTTTTCTTAAAGTGCTCTGACGTTTGTCCTTGTAGGAGCAAAAGGTAAAATATTGAAGACAGGAGCTATGCATTTTTTACCTTGTTTATTTGCACTACGGTTTTCAATGTATCAGAAACACGCGCTTACTGGTAGGTGACATTTTGCAAAACTTGCCTGCTACAGTAGATAGCTTGGAAGGAATATTTTGGGGTCGTTTAGTGAATGAAAGCTGTACAATTTTGGAGACATCATCAAGTACTGTATTTGGTTGTCATAATCTGCTTCCCGTTTCTACTGGGAAAGCTTTTGTTTAGTTTGTCACATGAGGTGGCCGTGTGCAATTAAAAAAAAAAAAACATTTTTATTTGGTGTAAGCACTGCCTTGCCATTTCGTTTCAGGTTGGTGATTACATCCTGACGCCAGAGATCTGCGTAGAACGCAAGAGCCTCAACGACCTTATCGGGTCCCTGAACAATGGCCGCCTCTATAACCAAGCGCAGGCGATGTGCCGTTACTACAAGCGCCCCGTCCTTCTCATTGAGTTCAACCAGAACCAGCCTTTCTGCCTTCAGGTGGGCTAGGTTGCGTCTCATCATTTTGTTCTAAACGCTGCATAGATGAATTTCGTCTCATTCTTCTAAGAAATGGCTTTCTGTATGTAATGGCAATTTTAGAAACCTTTGTAGGAGTTTGCGCAACTATTCCCTAAAGTCATTGCAATTGCTTTGTAAAAAGCTGTAAATAATCCCAGTGGGCTAGTTTTGCTTCTCTAGCATTTTCGGAAAAACCGTGAATGACACTGCAACGCAAGTATGACGTCCATGACCAGTATGATACTGGTCATAGACACCTTAAACATTCAAAGTAGCATTAGCAGAATGTGTAGTTAGGTCATGTGCATAGTAGGGAATGCAGAAACTCTTGTTTCTTACTACACTAGGAATACCGTAGAATTATGAGTGAGTGCCCCTTCCCTTTTTGGGAGGTTTGCAATAGGTGCCAGTGACTGAGAAAGTGCCCTCTCACTGCCCATCCTCTCCCAATATTCTTTTTTTTTTTTCAGACTGTTCTCTGCTACAGAATCCTGCTAAAGTGGCATCTAGGAACCCAAGTTAGGAGAGTTATAGTGTTGTGCCTCGTGGTCGCGTTCTGAGTTTTCGCGTATCGTCGGGACATTTGAAGAATGGCACTTCCTTCCTTGTCATAGCACATGAAATTTCACGCAAGGAAAGCGTTAATCTCAGTAAAAACAGTGAATATTGGGTTATTCAGTAAAGCATTTCATTAGGAGCACAGGTGTGCATTCTTTTTAGAAGCTCTTCCACCACCGTCTCGGGATTTCGATCCGTTACTGAGCAAGAGACACCCCTCCAAGTCTTGCCCTATTATCCTTCACGGCGGGGAGTGTGCTTGCTCGAGATTTCACAGTAGTTGGGACGCTTCAGTTCATCTGCACGATTTTCAGCCTAAGCAGGGGTGTTGTAATGCACACTTTGTGATCTCCGTGAAACAGAGGTGCACTATACTCCCACTGAAGGGAAATCTTTTAAATGGAAGTGCTGTTTAAATGGAAAAACTACTTGCAATATCATTGGTATCCTATTTGATTTCTGCAACCTTGTTCATTTCTCATGAACTGGAACTCCTAGTAAATGTAACATATTTTTTGGTTCCTTCAGGCTTCATTCTGTGGGAGTATGCTGTATATGTACTGCATATTACGTGCACATAGTGTGCACCTATCATGCTGCAATAAGGGGAAAAAATATTCGATAGAAAGGTATTGCTCAGCATAATGTGTAGCAGAGGTAATACTTCCGTATGCTTGGATTTTAGGGAAAGCACGTCCCGTCATCGGAGTCGACCTCATCACAGACTTTTGTCTCGAAGCTGATCCTGCTGACGATGCATTTCCCACGCCTCCGTCTGCTGTGGTGTCAGAGCCCGTATGCCACAGCCGAGATCTTTGACATTCTAAAGGTCAGAGAACTGTTGGTTTTCTTATTTAGTGCATGCTCTATCGTTTTACTATTTTCTCAATTTGAGGTTTGCCGTGGAACTACATTGTGCAAATGCCCGATTGCTATGCCTGATTTATCTGAAAGTTGAAACTGAGCTGCAGTGTTCGAAACCAGAGTGCACGTTGGTTTGTGCATTTATTTTTGTGCTACCGGTATTTAACTTTTGTTGTCTCTTCTTACCAACCTCTGCTGTCGCAAAACAATTAATAGATATAAAACACACCTACCTATGCCACATCATTGATAGCTTGCGAGAAGAGAAATCTGGGTGTTTTGTATTCAAAAAAAAAAAAAACAGTGCTTGTCTCACCTCTTTTTTCTCGCGTGTGTCTTTCCATTTTGCGCTACCTGCTCAAGGATAATTTACAGGTTACGAGATTAAGTGCTCAGGCTTGTGCATATGCAGCAATAGTGAGAAAGAAGTGTGTCTTGAAGAAAAATTGCTCTTGTATAAAGGTCGTTTAAAGATTACCCTACAAAATGTTAGAACACGTGTGTTATTTTTACCATTACTCTGCGCACCAAAGAGCTGATGCAGTTTCAACACCCAAAGTAGCTGCTTGGCAAAGATTGCTTGTTCCTTTGGGCATTAAACATGACTGATCTGAATTTTTATGTCCCACATTCCTGCTTCTTGCTTTCTCGCTTACTCTATAAGTGTTTGTGCTGTGCGTTATTTTGTGCAGTCATGTCAGTGGCATTTTAGATACTTTTATGTAACGTCATAAGCAAAAAAAGATTCGACAACAAATTCATGTTCCACGGGCAAGGGTGGTGTGGTTCCTTAGATTCAGGTTATATTGTAATTTGTGCTTTTATAGTTGAACATTATGCAGCACTGTGGAACGTTTGGCTACTTTGCACTCACATTTTGTCTTTAATGATTCCTTAATTACGGTGGTTTCAGTGTTTTCTCTCTTGTTCCTTCAAGGGTTACCTCTTTTTCAATGTTGTAAGGTGTTACAGTGCACTGTATGGTTTACACAAAAAGAAATAAACGAGTTCAGAAACCACATTCTCTATCCTTATCTCCTAATGTGATCTGCAGATTGGGTTTATTGTCTTTTCTGTTTTGTTTTTTTTCCAGCATGGAAAGGAGGAACCGTCCGTGGCAGAGGCGCAGGCAGTGACGGAAAAGGAACTTCAAGACAGTGGCAAGTCGAGTGACAAGTACAACCCTGCTCCGCAGGTATGTGCACAGCAGTTCTGGGTGGGCTGCACTGAACTAAGTTAACTATTGCGCTCTAAATGATGCTTTGTGCGGGTGTCTCAAGCCTCGTCCCTTTCCTCGGTTTGTGCACTTTCACTTTCTATCGTTCGAGCAAAACAATCTCTTAAAGCCTGCGTTGCATTGTGTGCGCTGGCATGTGCAGGGTTCTCAGGCCTGCACTTCTTGCCATTCTCCTTATCGCGGTGTAATGGTGTATCTGTGCGAATCGATTGATTTTTCCCTACAAGTTGTGAAAACTTAATTCCAGGATTTCCTTCTTCATCTGCCTGGTGTCAGCTTGAAGAACTACACCTCGCTGATGCGCAAGTTCACGAGTCTGGCTGACATGTTCAAGGCGTCAGAAGAAGAGTTGTCGTCGGTGATGGGAAACGCAGCCCAAGCCAAGGCTCTCTGGCAGGCCATCCACAACCCCATTGAGCACAACCCGCAGAAAGCAGTGCCGCAGCGGAAGTTTCGAAAGAAGTAGCGCTGCCTTTGTATTTTAATGTGTACATAATGTATATAGGCTATAGTTTTGCTCACACGGTTATTGTTCAAGTGGCCTTGGGTACTGCTTATATGAAGATCGTTGTCATTAAATGCTTAAGCAGCCCCTGCATTGTGTGACAATCCGGTGAACGTTCATGATGTTCTTGCGCATCACCATCACATTGGGCTAGCTCCGATGGAATCATCATTGTGGCTTTATATAATCCCAAAGCATGTCTTGTTTATGTACTGACGTTTACTATGAGCTTAATTATTTCCATTGCAGGTCACTGTGAAAGGAATGATTTTGTTAGTATTTAAGACATTAAAGAGACACTAAGGGGAAGCACTAAATTAGCTTATATTTTGACAGTATTTATTCAATAGTAGAAAGTCAATTACATTGTTTAACATTACATTTAATTGGGTTCTGCTGGGCCCCAAATAATTTGGCTGCGAATCTGAGCTTTCTTGATATTGGAACCAAAGGAAGCCTTGCTTGGCCAATGTTTAGCAGCTCCCGGAGTAATTGGAGGAGCTTTGGAATCAAGATTGTGAGATCCTAATTGTGCTTTCAGGTCCGAATATATTAGCACCTCAGTGGTCTGCACTGGAGCGGGATGCTCATATTGAACCGGGAAATTGTATACTGAGCACTCGATTTCTACTATCCAATTATAAACCGCTATAACCACACTGCTAGAGTGCTCTAGTGTATTTGAAAATGAGCTGTTGACTCTGTTGTTAAAAAATAAATTAAGGCTGATATTTTTTTAAAGCAGAAACTGTGGCAGTGGCATAATAGTGAAAGTTTATGGATAGAGAAGCAATTCTTTTTAAGGTCACTGCAAAAAAGAAAAAGTCATCAGAACTTGCTAAGTTCTTACTTTTGTGCAGTTAGGGCAATACATTCAGGAAAGCCTTAGCATAAAACTTTCAACTTGTCCTCACAGGAAGCTAGTATTGAAATTTTTTTGCTAGGGTATAGTGTAAGGAGGTGAGAAGGTGGTGGCAGCCTATACTTAGCGATGCATTGTTACAACTTTCTAATTTCTTAAGTTGATTTGATGGTGTGGCTGCATCCTCTATGAGTGTATTTCAACGGTGTTCAATTTCATGGGAATGGCTTTGCAGGTTGGTGCTTGAATACTAGTACAATAAATGAGAAGTGTTTTTACAACTGTTGTCTGTATGCCTCGAGCGCCTTCCCATTTTTTCTTTAGTAATCGAGGACCGGTGACAACCAATTGTTTCGCTTAGAATGGAAAGTTGAGCAAATTGGGAAATTTGTATGATTGGCACAGTGATGAAAGATGCGAAGTTGTAAAACTGGAAAGAACAGAATGAGCATTCTCTTGCAACTGAAAGATTTATTTTGAAGAAAGATAGAAAAAGGAAAATAAAGCTGTGAAATCTCCCTGTGGTAAATTGTACACAGGCCAAAGTGGCAGGTGTGTTAACATTTTCTTGAAGGAGCACAATCAGTCTTTTGCGGACGACCAATGCGTCACATCTTCTGTCGCATCGCTGTGCGTGTAATTGCCCGCCTGTTCTTATATATGTGCAAATACTACCTAGACGCAGTTGTAAATTAACTCGCGAGGTTATCGAAGCCTTTCACAGGTAGACGCATGCGTTAGTCATGCATCGATATGGTTGACCGGAAGTTTGCGTATCTGCTTGGCCTGTGTGATTCCGATTGATTGATACGTGGGGTTTAACGTCCCAAAACCACCATATGATCATGAAAGACTCCGTAGTGGAGGACTCCAAAAATTTTGACCTCCTGGGGTTCTTTAACGTGCACCCAAATCTTGGCACACGGGCCTACAGCATTTTCGCCTCTACTGTGAAACGACATATTTAATTTTCTCACTTTTGTGCAAGTCTGTTGTGCTTGACTTTGTTTACATGTTTTTAAAAATAAGTCTTTCAGTTGTGTTTCTCTATTGAAGATGTGCGCCGAGCTCTCCATGAGCTCAATGGCCGCTCAGCCCCTGGCCCCGATGGCATCACCAACAAGCTCCTACGCAACCTGGACGATTCTTCCGTCACTTACCTCACTGACACTATCAACGAGATATGGAAAAAGGGTGAGATACCCGATGCTTGGAAACTAGCTCACACGGTTCTCATACCCAAACCGGGAAAGGCGCCGAGCCTAGATAACCTACGCCCCATATCTCTCACGTCGTGCGTGGGCAAAGTGGCTGAGCACGTCGTCCTCAACAGGGTTGGTCGATACCTCGAAGATAACGACTACATCCCGCACCACATGATTGGCTTCCGACCAGGGTTATCCACTCAAGATGCCATGTTACTCCTAAAGCATCAAATTCTAGATGGCGGAAACACTCGGGACACTCGTGCAATACTCGGTCTCGATTTAGAAAAGGCCTTCGATACAATAACGCACTCGTCAATCTTGAAAGCGATCGCAGCCCTCGGCCTAGGTCATCGATTTTACTACTTTATCCGCTCTTTTCTCACTCGACGCAGAGCCGTCCTCCGCGTAGGAGACCTAGTGTCGGAAGAAGTGGAGCTCGGACAGCGGGGCACTCCTCAGGGATCCGTCTTCTCACCCACGCTCTTCAACCTCGTGATGATCGGGCTTTCCGAACGACTTTCAAAAATAGACGGGCTAAATCACACTATCTATGCGGATGATGTAACCATATGGTGCTCCACAGGGTCGGATGGCTTCATTGAGTCCGCCCTGCAAGAGGCTATCGACATCACCGAGTCTTACCTCAACCACACCGGTCTCAGGTGCTCACCTGCGAAGTCGGAGCTGTTGATATATTTGCCCAAACGCCGGGGTGCAAAGCCCAAAGGGTGGAAACCTCCGGCGGAACGCAATATCACCCTCCACACCAGAGATGGTTGTACTATACCCAGGGTAGACACCATCAAGGTTCTCGGCATGATCATCGAGTCCCGCGGAACCAACACCCAAACAGTACACAAGCTCAGGAGTAAGACTGAGAATGCCATACGACTCGTACGTAGAGTAGCCAACAGGCACCATGGCCTCAAAGAAGACAACCTGCTGCGTCTCGTACACGCGTTTGTTTTGTGCCATTTTACCTACGTTGCCGCTATACACAAGTGGCTACGTGCTGAGCGCGATCAACTCAATGCGCTTATTCGCAAGGTGGTCAAACGAGCCCTTGGCCTCCCTATCACCACTCCAACGTACAAACTCCTCGAGCTTGGTGTACATAACACGCTAGAAGAGATCGCCGAAGCTCAGGAACGTGTGCAATTGACCCGACTCACTACCACCAAGGCGGGCCACCATATTCTGCGCGAGCTCGGCTTCTTCTCCTCGAGGGCCAGGGACCCCCCAGAGTTGACTCTAATTCCCCGTGAAATCCGCGACGTTATCACGATCGCTTCCATACCACGAAATGTACACCCCGAATACAACAGAGGCAGGCGCCTTGCGCGGGCGACCGCCATTGTCAAGCGCATAGACATGGAAGCGGACAACGTCTCGTTCGTGGACGCCGCTGCCTATCGCAACAACCAAGCCTTCGCCGCGGTCGCGGTATCATCCGCGCAGCAGACTGTTAACTCAGCCACAATCCTCACCCGAAACCCCGAAGTAGCGGAGCAAGTAGCTATAGCTATAGCTATGCTCGACAGCAAACGGGAATTCATCTACAGCGACTCCAGGCCGGCCATCAAAGCCTTCGAACGCGGAGTCATCTCCGACCAGGCGTTACGCATCCTGCGCAATGCGGACCCAAGTGCCTTGAAGCACCACACTGTCATCTGGTTCCCCGCCCATCTCGGCCAGGTGCCGGGTGCCCTATCCAACCTCAACGAGATCGCCCATGATGCAGCGCGCGCACTTACCGACCGCGCTGCCACAGGGCAACCTCATCTTGCTGGGTTGGATACCAATCGGGATGCACCAATCACGTACAATGAAATTACAAAGCACTTTTACTTGGAACGCCGCATTTTTCCACCCCCACATCCGAAACTTAACCGACCGCAGGCATTAACCCTACGCCTATTACAGACACACACGTACCCAAACATTGCCACGCTTCACATTTATTATCCCGATGCATACCCCAGCGACACATGCCCATCATGTGGACACACAGCGACACTCGAACACATGCTCTGGGAGTGTAGAACAACTCCTCCTGACTCTACCTCAAGCAAGTGGGAGAGGTCTCTCAGGAGCTCACTTCTCGCCGACCAGCAATGGGCTGTCCAGCAGGCCCACGAAGCGGCCGCCAGGTACTCCCTGTCGGTCCCTACGTGGGAGACGCCCGCTAGGCGCTAAGCGCGTCCTGCAGGACCGAAATAAAGTTTTTCCATTCCATTCCATTCTTTCAGTTGTGAGACATTGCTCGTTCTGTGCTTTCTGGCTCCACATGTTCCTCTTTCAATGCAATACAAACCATGCAATTTTTCCCACTTCTGCTATAGCAGCGTGTCATTAGACAGGTCGTCAGTACATCGAAAAGTAGCAGTAGTTTGATTCAGCAAGAAGCCCGGTCATGCTCTACACCCATGAGTGTAATTCGAAATCGAAGACTGTGATTCAAAGTGTTACGAACTATCCAGTTAGTGCACTCATCAGTTCGTGCATCTGAATTGAGCAGAAATTATTTTCTTTTTCGACAAGCCTGAACCGAAATGCACATTGGTATGACGATAGTTATAGCGCGAGAACAAAGCGACGACACAAAGACAAGCAGGACACGAAGGACACTGTGTCTCTGTCTCTGTGTCGTCGTTTTGTTCTCGCGCTGTAACTATCGTCATGCCATACCAACTAGCCCAAGCTGCCACACTTTAATGTACGTTGGTGTATGTGTTAGTGTTGCCAAACTGAAAGCAAGCGTCGGGAATACAGCAGAACGAGTTTCGCATGATAAATATCAATAATATGAGGGGCTTAACGACCCATAACGATGATATAATGAGGGATACCGTAGTGAAGGGCTCCGGAATTTTAGGCCATGTGGTGTTCTTAAATGTGCACTGACGTCACACAGTGCACGGGTCTCTGCCATATCGCCTCCATTGAAATGCGACAGCCGTGATTGGGATCGAACCCGTGACCTTCGGGTCAGCAGTGAAGCACCCTAGCCACTGTGGCACTGAGGTGGACAGAGAGACAATAAAAAAAAAGGAAGACTGAGGTAAATTCATGAAAAAAAAAACTCTCGGCGAGAGCTAGGATAGATGTCCTGCTTGTTTTATCCTGAAGAGTAGGGAAAAATAGTTTCTTGTGTGCTGCATACATCAAATAATGTTCACGGGTAAACTTTGCCACTCGAAGTACGCACGCTCATTTGAATGTTAAGGTTGGGGCACACCGGCGACCAGCAGCGGTCGCGCGACCATTTGCGACTGGCGCTGAAAAGTGGGCTTTGCCGCGTTAAGACTATGTATGCGAAGAAGCCGACTACACCGGTTTCACGCCAGTCAGGTTCGACCTCCGGAAAGGCTCACGTGGGAGGCTCGCGTTGACAGACGTCAATAAACTAAAAAAAAAACGGGTGGCTTTTAACTATAAAGAGTTGGTTTCAAAGCAATGACACAATGAACTGTTAACGCTGAGACATTTGTAGGTTTTTGCTAGCTGTTGCTGATATTTTCAGCTTAGTAGTCGTTTGTCCGTGACTCACTGTAGGAGACCTACAAAATAAACTCGTTGAAGATGCACTGATCACGCACGCATGCACTTGTGTTTCGAGTTTCAGAGCGCTCGCCACTCTTTGGGAGGCAGGTCAGAGATAATGCTTAATGTCACGAAGCGCGCCTGCCGTAACTTCTTTTCTCCGTGGCATCCCTCTTTGCTTAGCTTCTAGCGCGCTCGTCAGTACGACAGAAGAGAGAGAGAAACAACATTTATTTACGCATCCGGCGTGCGGGAAGTCACCGGCCACGCAGGGCGCGGGTGTTCCCTATCTGAAGACTATGGCTAATAGAGTCCTATATATAGTCCAAGAAAGCAATTAGATCGTGCATCAAATCTCTCTAACTGCTCCTGTACTTAACGAATACAAAACTTTTTTTTTTGTGGTGGTCGATTCGTGGGGCAATGGACTTTTTTTAGTGAAGCCACTCGATAGTTACATAGAAGAGTTTTGCAGGGCCCCTTTTAACTGTCCTCGCCACACTTTTGGGAACGGCCTCAGGCCTGGCCGACCATCCGAGCTGGATCGCTGGATTCACGGACTGCTACACCGATCTCCGTTAGACTTTCTGAACGATATGCATCAGTGGGCCTTCATTCATCGTGACCACTGAACTATGATTCTTGACTCGGGCTCAGAGATAGAGCACAGTTCATTTACAGTACTGGTAAAAAGTTACCAGGCCACGCTTTTCTAGAAGTACGCGAGATAGTGGCCTGGGAGCTTATCACCCCCCCCCCCCCCCGGGCATCGCGGATACCGGCTTAATTTTAGATAATGTGATTGTTTATGCCGTTGGGCACGCTTTCAGTATAGAAATCTAACAAAAATTTGAGACTAACATGAGACATGTAGGGTAGATGGATAAAATAATTTATGGCACGGAGACATCGAAAGAATAAGAATGAGATTTGACAGGCAGAACAGTGAAGGTTGCTTTTATAGTCTGAATTGGTGGCAACAGTAGTAGAGCTTTATTGAAAAACTGCAGATTGTCGGCCTGGCCTGGGCCACTGTATCTCGGTCCAGCCGCATGGCCCCGATTTGATATTGTTTCAAAGTACCGGAGCGTCTAGCCAACGATTTTCAATGACAGTGGCTACAACCTTATTTGATAGTCCCGAGGAAAATGACAAAGGAAGCCCTAGGGCTTCCCATTAATGAAGTCCGCATTTTTATGGTCCAAGAGCTTCGCTGTATACACAGACGCCTGCAGGGGGTGGGTGGGAGGGGGCTCCTTAGTCACCTAAGCAGGGGGTACAAAGCCGGCCGCATACATTGATGCGCGCTGCGACTTGGGAAAAAGGGGAGGGGGGGTGCGAAGAAAGCACCATACATTGACTTAATAGGAAAGGGAAGGCGCTGCAACAAACCTTGGCCCCCTCCCCCCCCCCCCCGAAAAGCCTGTGCAAGCTTATGGCTGTATGCGCATATTTCAAGAGGACGTATTCTATGCCGGTGTATTAGTGTTTTCAGAGGCTACAGCTAGCGCCTGGGGTACATGCGAGTGAGGCACGTGTGCTCTGTTTTGGAATGTCGACGTCTGTAGACGTCCCCTGTACACCTCTGATGGTCTATGATGATGATGATGATCCTGGGATGATTGGCACCTATCCCACCCAGCGGATCGGCCTATTTAGATTCGTATGTGCATGGTTGCGGGTGGTCTTTTTGTTTCCTGCAATGTTGCTTGATTGAGTGATTAATATTTGGGGTTTAACGTCCCAAAACCACCATATGATTATGAGTGACGCTGTAGTGGAGGAGGGCTCCGGAAATTTCGACCACCTGGGACAAAGAGAAAAAGGCAAAAACAATCTTTTTCCTTCTTCACGCAGACGACTCCAATCATTTGGAGCCAAAAGTGGTGAACGCAAATAGCATTCAAGGTGCGTGAAACAGGGCAACCTCGGTGGGAAATTCAAACAAGCTTGATGTAAATTTGCACCCAGCCTGGCCCATTCGTAAATGGTTGGTTGGTTGGTCCCAAGAGGAATGGCTCAACCCACCACGGGGGATCGGCCATGAATCGCGGAATCGCGCGGCAGTGGGATACAAAATAAATAAAATACTGTAAAATATATGAAATATACTAAAGACGAAAATAAGCAATGAGTATGTACTTATGAGATTAGCATGGTAGCCGGTTCGATTCTTTTATATAGTTATATATGGCTTCATATATGTCCCCGTTGCAATGCCCTAGTTCCGAAGCCCCTAGGGAGAGTAGTACCGTTTCAGACAGCTCAAGCCCGTGTTTTTGGAAAGCTGGTATTAGAAATTTTTTCCTTAAATATTGATGCCTGCGGCATTCTCTGAAAAAGTGCCCTATAGTTTCTGTTTGTGTACTATGGTGGCAATGAGGGGAAGGAACAAAACCAGGTCTGTATAAATAAAAGTTTAAAGGTGGAATCCTGCATCGCAATTTAGTGAATGTCACTTCGAATAGTCTTGTTGCACACCAGGCGCTGTACCACTGAAACTTAAGGTGCTGAAAATCTGCGCCATTTAGAACAGAAGAGTTTGTAAAAAGCAAAGAAACCAGCATCGATTTTCCTCTTTCTCGTTTTCTCCCACTTGAACGCAATAGACAATCGCGCGGGTGCTCGCGCCACGAGCGCCGCTCGTGCCGTGCCACAGGCTGCCACGGGCTACGAGGCACGGTCGACCGTTCCAGAGCAGCCTCCAGGGATCCGCCCGGCGCCCCGGAGCCTCGCCTTGTGAGTGGTCTTCGCCTTTCTATACCTCGCTTTGCTACTCATAGCACTCGTGCTTGCCCCCTCGACGTGCATGGCACGACGTCTTGAGGCGGTTTGCGCCGCAAGTCGCCCTTCAAACGGGCGCAGACGCGATCGGTGCTTGGTTGACGTGGCCCTTTGGTCCCCTCGCCGCTTCAGTCGTGCCATCCAGAACCGTGACGCAAATAGGAGCTCTACTTACGCGTGATTCATTCGCTGCGCGCAACGGTATAATGTACTTAGACCGATCCTCGCGTTCTCTGCTGCGGTTTGTCACGCGGAGTATCCTCCGACGTGCTCGTCCTCTGGTGTACTCCGAGCCTTGGGAGCGGCTGCTCCTGCTACCGACTCGTTGGCCATTTGTCGCCGTTCCATTATCCCTTGCTGGCTCTGTCGCGTGTCGCTCGATCACCAGCAGACTGCTTAATAGCTACTATTCAGGTGCCTTATTTGCGACCGAAGAGCTCTTGCGAGGCATGTACTGCTACCGCAATGCTGAAATTGCACCCCTTCAGTCAGTTTTGCCCTAGCTGCATCTATAGCATACCATGCGTGTTTACTTAGTAAAAAAAAGGTAGGCCTCTGGCTGAGGCGTACCTCTTGCTTTACGGTTCATCACACCGTGTCTTTCACCCGTTGTATCCCTTGTTCTTCGATAGTGCTACCGAAAAATACATTCCACGCATGCTTTTCTTTCGCACTGTATGTTTGTTTGTTTGTAGCCTCTAATCCATGGCTCGTGCCCACTCTGGGGGATTGGCCAAGAGAACATATAGTCTCATACGGACGATAACGGACTTAGTGCTTAGAAGTTCCTTATGTAGGGCCAGAAGCTTACCCAAGGAACACGAACGTCTCTCCTCGCATTCGCACTGTAAAAAAGCGCGGTGGAAGCTCTCGTCGTCGTCGTGATCATCATCATTATTGGCGCGCGCTTCGCGTTCTTCGCTTCGGGCTGAGAGCGCGTGCTTGCGCGTGCAGCTGGCGCTTCGTGGCCGGCCATGCGCGTGACCCTCGTGGCCTCGAGTCAGCCGATCGGGCCAGTCCGAGCACTAGCGTCAGAACGGTCGGTCGCGTTCGGGGATGCCTCCGCCCCTATAGCTTGAGCCCAGCTGTCCTTCGGGAAGCTGGCGGCTTAGGCTTCCCAGGGTTCTCCTCCTCCATCCGGGTGAGCCTGCCTTGGGCGTTCTTCGCCTCTTTCTTGGTTTATTCTCCCCGTTTTCCGTTGTACGGGCCCTGCACCATTTTTTAGGCCTAACTTACGTGGGCGTGTCTTCACTTAGGCATAGCGCGTTCGTTCGAACGCTTAGGCGCGAAGCCTAACGTGGCATTTTTTGCTAGGCACTTAGCCTTATTTGTGCCCTGCACTTCTTGCCTTTTGTGGCTATTGCTTTAGCCGTAGTCGTTTAGTGTGCGGTTTTTATTAGCTTTTACCACGGCGGTTAGCATCTAGAGGTTGATTGGTCGATTTCATTCTCGTGATGCCTTTCGGCTTGACTGGCGCGAGCACCTTGCTCTTTTTCGCGATACATCCCGGTCTTCTCTATTTTGCGTGGAGCAATGGCCAACTCGAAGTTTTTCTTCCGATTTTTCTTTTTCGCTTGGCACCAAAATTATTTTTGTGGCCACAACTATTTTTCGCCTTGATCGCTTTATTTGCGGTTTCAGCTTTTATGGTTGCTGGACAATACAGTGGTTATTACTTGGCTTTTTGAGCTCGTGTGCTAGCTTGAGGCCCGACTGACCCCACTCGTTCACCATGTTTTACGCGGAGCTGTTTGTTTGATAGATATTCATATTTTGCGTGCAGTCACTGCTAATTGAACTGTTCTTAATGCCTGTTGCCTTTTCTGTTTTCTTTTTCACTATTGTTCATAATTGTTGGCTTGATTGTGCCTGACATTTGTTTTTTTTTTCTTACTGTGCAGCCGCCTCTGAGGCGATCCCTTTCATCGCTTCGGCCGCTTCCCGCCTACCACCGGCACCATGCCCGAGGAAGAGGATGACGATGCGAAGAAAAAGAAGGGGAAGAAGGGCTCTAAGGGCAAGAAGGGGAAGAAGGGATCCAAGGGGAAGAAAGGCAAGAAGGGCTCCAAGGGCAAAAAGGGGAAGAAGGGCTCCAAAGGCAAGAAAGGAAAGAAGTCTCCCAAGAAAGAGTCTGAGGGAGAGGCCTCTGCGACCGAAGAGGGAGGATCCGGCGCCTCCTCAGCTGGATCGTCGCCCAAGGCTTCTCCGGCAGCTAGCGCTCCGGCCGCTGCACCGGCTGCCGGAGGTTCGCCGGCCGCCAAGCCCGCTGCCGGCTCAGCCCCTGGTGCTGCCGACGCTCAAGGCGCTGCCGGCCCCGTGCAGAAGATGGGTGGTTACTACAGCGAGGCACAATCCATGTACGACGACGGGTATGACGACGACTTCTACGTGGACATCACCTGCTATCCGCCACGAAGCCGTGGTGGTTCTCAGCAACAAGGCGGTTATGGAGGGTACGAGGACCCTTACGGCTATGGTCGCTGGGCCCCGCCGAGGCCAATGCAGATGCCCATGGGCATGGGCATGTGGGGAGGCATGGCGACCCGAGACGTGAGTCAGCAGATGGGTCCTCAGACAACCACCATACCTCCAGGCTCACCGCCGATGGCCTTCAAGACTCCGTCGACTACTGTGGTCGTCAACACGAGTGGTGAGAGGATCAACCGCAGCGGATCCCGCCCCATGTCGCCAGTGATGGGCATGGGTAGCATGCAAGGAATGGGTATGGGCATGCAAGGAATGGGTATGGGCATGCAAGGAATGGGCGGCATGCAAGGAATGGGTATGGGCATGCAAGGAATGGGTGGAATGAACATGCCTGCCGTACCTGGCAACAAATCGCCCATCGTCATGTCGCAGCCGCTGACCGGGACCGGACTGACACCCCAGATGCAGCAGCTCCTTCTGCGAGGAATGCCTGGATACACGGCCACTGTTGTGCTCATCCTGGTACCGAACCCTTAGACATCCGGAAACCGTAGCAATAAAACTTCAAATTGGCTCCACTCAGCCCATGCGTCCTTAGTCTTTATTAGTCCTAGGAGCATGCCTAGATAGGATACGCTTACAGCAGGGACGCTCGCGATAAGTTAGTGGAAGGACGAGTTCAGTTGGAATGCCTTGTGCCGTCCTAGTTACGAAAAGTAATTTCATTTGTTTCTTATTCTGCTGAGGGCGTAAAATAAAACATTGAGAAACTTTTCGCTAGTGGCCGTCTCATGGAAACGAGAAAAAATATAGAAAGCGCCGGTATGATCGCGGGCCCTGTTCTCATCGCCTTAAAACCTCGGCCGTGCCGCAAAGAGGAAAAGTGTTTGCGCGACATTGACCTTCACAAGCGATTGTGGAATGCATATTGCAAGTTTGTTTGTCCCTTTTTTATCCTGGCGCAACCCACCATGGGGGATCGGCCATGAAACGAACGGTGTCTTGCTATTTAAAAGGAAATGTTCATGATTTCGAAATGCTAAGTGTGTAATGAATTTGCTAGATTTTGATAATTTTTTAACGATGAACTTGACATTCCGTTCTTCTCGTCTCCCGAAGGAAATCGCGAATGGCATCGCAAACGCTCTACTGGCTACAACCCAGCACGGTAGTCCCAAAGTAAAGAAGAACCGGAAGGGATACATTTAATCTCAACTTCGAAGTGGTTCGTGATGATGATGATGACCTCTTATGGATGGCGCTCACCCACAGAGGGGGATGGGCCAAGAACCGGACGGCAGGATACTTCAATGAAACTAAAATGAAAATGAAGCCAATCTGAAAAAGTAGTTCAAAAATAATACTACGAAAAAAGCAAAAATGTTTGCTGAGCAAGCGGTCAAACCATCTCTTGTTTTTGATAGTCATAACTACGAATTATAAACTAAAAAAAGTGGTTCGTCTAGAAGTCTTTTCCTCTGATTGGTGAATAATCTGCACGTTAGAAAGAAATGATCAAGAAATTCACACTCATTGCAATGGGGGCATAATAGTGACTGTATACCAGACCAGACCTGTGTGGGTAAAAATTCAGTGGGGGGACTTGGCATCGTACTTTGGTAACTGCGATCTCGGTCCTTCTGACAAGTACAGTTGCCAATTTCCCACTTCGCTGAAACTTATTCTGCCGATTAGCAAAGCACCCACTCTGCCCCCGTAAGGCAGCACGCGCTCCTGCCCATCTGGCCTCTTTGTTGATACTGTTGCTGCTGCTGATGGTTGGTTAAGCCTCTGAGCGTTTTATCATGGCCGGCACATTAAACCGCCCGCTCGTTGCGCAGCTCATATTTTGATGCCTGGTTAAATACCACGCCTGTTACACGCAATATCGCATGCCTTAGCGACTTTCCTCGCGCTATTTAACATTCATATAGTTTTTTTTCTTTCTTCGCAACTTCGAGCATGTGCGTTGCTCTGGGTAGAGGGTAAGGAGGAAGGAAGGAGGAAGGACAGGGAGGTTAGACTCTAGGGTATAACTGCTTGTTACGCGGAAGAACTAAGGACAAAACAAGGAGTATAAACAAACGAGCGCTCGTTTGTTTTACTCCTTGCTTCGTCTTTGTTTGTCTCGCGCAAAGTGGCTAAAAGATGAGTTCGTTAAAACTATAGGCCTGCTAGCAATTTTGCTTCAAACTATTAATTTTGATTTTTCGGTCATGGACAACGCTGATTTTTTGCTCACAACCAACGACACTGACGCCGGAATTTTAGCAAAACGAGCGCTATCGGGTTAAGATCTTCGGTGCTGCGAACCAGTACTCGCATTTGAATATTACTCGTCTATCGCGATGAACAATGTCTTGTTTAGGTGAGCTACAGAGACCGGGACTGGTAAGCTCCAGTGAAAGGTCAGCTTTATATGTAGACTGGGACCCCAAAGTGTGTTCGGTGAAAGCCTCTGGCCATTCGACTCATGCTCACGGCCTGCTCTATAAGTTTATAGAGCAGGTCGTGGTCATGCTTCTCCAAACAACTTGCCATGGAATCATCACCGAGCTGCTTGGGAGCCATTTGACTAACTCGACTGCTCGAACGAGACTTCTGATCAAGGAGCGTTGCCGTGCGCGCCGCTGTGTCATCACGTGATTGCTTAGAAGGCGTGACGGGGCACGGGTGGACGGATGGTCGGACGCCGCCGCGGTGCCACACGTCATTGCTGAGAGAGTGTGAGGGGGTGCCGACGCTGTGCCATCACGTGATTGCGGAGTGTGAGAAAGCACGGACGGACGATCGAACGCCGCCGCTGTACCATCATGGTAGTGCAAGTTGAAGAACACCACGTGGTCAAAGCTTCCATAGCTCTCTACTACCGTGTCCCTCATAATCACTTCAGTGTTTCGGGACGTAAACTCTACATTTTTATCATTATTAGTATTATTATTTAAGCCTCGTTTACAATAAAGTTTGCACAGCACATCCGAATTCGAAGAAGCATACGTTCATTATTTAATGTTAAAGTTCACGAATTGTTCTGGAATGTGTGGCTACATCAACAAACGTCAGGACAGATATGCTTCCACACTTCGTTTTGAACGTGTTCCATAGGGACACCAACGAGGACGACGAAGTGGCTGGTGCCTCGCGATGCTCGTGCCACACGGGGCGCACTCAGATTCGAACAAGATTCGCTGAGGGCCGGACGGCGAATCCCGGCTCCCGTCCACCGAAGCCTTCCCGGCAACCTTACCCAGCAGCGGTAGTCGAGAAAGCAGGCCACAACCTCTCCTACGAGACCGCTACCAGTCCAGATCGCGGGAACGGCTAGGCGAAGACGTTTCGATTAGCTTTGCCAAATCTCACAGAAGAGCCATGCAGAATCCGATGGTCCCTCATCCGCCGAGCGGTGCGCAGGGCTCGCCGACTCCCGGGAGCGCGACGTTCGGCCGTACGCCATCCACCACCGTCGTCGTCAACCTGAGCCGGGAGAGGTTGAACCGGGGTGGGGCCCGACCCATCTTCCCGTCTTCCAGCGCGCTGCCGGTGCTGCAGAACAGCAGCGCGTGCAGCAACAGGGCGTGATGGGCACGGGACAGCAATCGGTGGGGACCAATGCAGCAATCCCAACCTATTCCAGCAAACCGGACGTTTTGGGCAGCAGGGATCCCTGGGCTCTGTGCTACCGGGAATGCAGGTAATGTTTCCTCCCATTCAAAGGATGCGTTCACGTGTAACGAAAGAAAGAAATACTCGTAAAAGAAATAGCGCCCGGCCTACTTCCAGCTGTTTCTTTCTATAGCATGTTTCTTAGTTTGCGCTTATGTGTCCCTTTGACGTTGATCACTCGCCCAGCCACAAGTACTCTCCTAACTACGCGATGGCTCATAACAAGATTTGGTTAGTGTTATATAGTGACTTCGTTTTCACAATAAGAACCGCTAGCTCACGCTTTCTCGGATTTTGGTCGACATTCCCGTCTTCAATTTATGTTTATTGCAATAAAAGTTATATGGAAACTCTCCGCTGGTTTTCGCCGCCGGCGTGGGCGTGGCCGTCGGTGTCGATGTCATGCACCGTATATGTATACGTATCTATATATATATGAAAACGCAATAAAGGAAAAAATCGAGAAAAAAATTCCGGCGCGTGAATTAAACGTGGGCCCTCCGCGTCGTCAGTGTGAGGCGTTAATTACTTAGCCACCAAAGGGAACCTCCTGCACCATTCAAACGGCAAGCTATTTATATCTACCATTTACCACTGTTGGCGGGAATCTCGGGGGGGGGCTTTTGGAGTTTCAGCATTGTCAGCAAATGGTGCAGTGAGCGGGCGGCGGTGCTCATGTAGGCTGCCTAGCGGTGGCTCTCATCTCTCACGCGTACTTTGGCCCGCGTAGAGAATAAGGTGTACACTCGATCGCGCGCCCTTTTCTTGCAGTGGGGAGAAGTACACAATGGCTGATGTTTGGGCTTGCACTGGAATGATTCTGTTGTAGTTACGGGGC